>OMNW01031357.1:0-12254 GCA_900303245.1 Selene dorsalis
AAGCACCCCCCCTGCACCCCCTTTTCTTTTTCGTTTTAAAGCGACTGAAAATTAAACAAAGTGAGCAAACCTGCAATTAATTTTTAAAAGACACAAAGTCAAAAAAATATGCGAAGTTAAAGACTTAAAAAGAAAAGGAGTAAAAAAAAAAAAAAACGAAACCAGCATGCAATTTGTGAACATTTCAGAGACTGTGGTTTCTTACAGTGAACTTCGGACTCCATGTCCTCAGTTCCTTGTGAAAGAAGTGTTGCATCTAAAATAATTACAGCTGCTGCTCAATCCAAGCTGAAAGCTAACTCACTGTTCCTGTACTTTCTGTCTCGTTCGCAGGCTTTTATTGTGAAGGAGCAATAGAAAAGTGTTGGCATAATCTCTTAACAAAAGTGAGGTCAAAGGTCAAATCACAGAGACTGAAATTAGTTTGTTTCATTGCGACATTATTCCATGGACTAGTGGATGCATCTTGATTTCATTTTGCGTGTCGGATGCTGCTGTACAACATCAAATTCTTCTTCTTCTTCATTAATAAAGTAATTCGTATTCGTAATCATATTCTTCTTCTTCTTCTGTTTATTGGCAGTAGGTTAACAGCTTTTTGGTGCGTTACCGCCACCTCCTGGTGCTCATTCAGTTCGTGCCTCGCCAAAAAGGCGGTTTGACAAGCAGTCACATTCAGATTTAGACAGTTTTCTGCTCTCTTGATAAATCCTTACACAAAACTTACATAGAAATTTGATCAATCAGAAAAGGAAACCTTGTAAAATCAACTGCATGCTCAGTGGCTTCTGAACCCCTTTGCTTCAAAGTAAAGGCGTCCTCATGAAGATCCACTGCTCGACCAAATTGGCCATCACTCGGTGCAACTTGTTAAGACCTGACAGCCAATGTTCAAGAAATTAGATGTACACTTCTCCACCTCCAAAAGACAAGCTGACACTTTTCCCAACCACATGAAGATAATTTATAGACGGTTTCTTTTTAAGAATCTCAGAGTATTTTTAGGATCAGATCAGACTCCCCAGATAAAAGGAAACCAAAGGTGATGGGAAGCTAAACTAGACAGGATCCTAAGGCACCTGCGTTCTGACAGCTCAGCTCGTGTTCACACTGCTGACCTGCATCACATCCTAACAGCCAGCATGCAAGGCTCATACCTCTAAGTGTCCTATTAACTTCAACGGCCACAAGTAGAGGGACACAAACTTTTGAAAAAACACAACAAAAAACACAATTACAAGTCCAACAGATTAATGGATGATAGATTTCCAGGTTAGTGGCTATATCTTACAGAGAGGACAAAAAAAAATCTCAGTGATCCACAGGAGCATGAGCACAGATGAGTACCCTTCAGCAAGTTACGATTGCTAATCAGGAGAAAAGTCAAAGCACAAATCAATATTGACTCCTCTCGACACCTCTGATGAGCTGTGGTCTCTGACCAGCACAAAAATAGAAACTGGACTCAGTCAACATCATTTCTTTTCTGCCCTCTCTCTCTGCCTCCCAGTGCACAAGCTGATGATAGAAACAGCAGGAGAGAACAATGGCCGTGAGGAAGATGACCCAGCTTGTGATTTTCAGGATGTTGGTAGTCAGTTTCAGGTGCACATCTTGTCTGCTTTGGTATGGTGTGTTGATTGCTATAAAAAAAAAGAAAAGTGTCTGCCTCTGGCTCCAGATGTTAAACAGACAAGACAAAGATGTTGCTTTTGAGATTTTCGAATGTCAGGTTTAAAGGTCCCGAAAGCATCAAAAACAATGTATGAGTAGTTTAACATCTCTAGTCGGTGTCAGCCAATCAAGAGAGGGGGCTCTGGTCCTTTCTCCTGAGAGAGGTAAAACACTGAGATGAACCAAATCCTGCAAGTGTTGGATGGTGGGTCCAGGTGGGCGGGACTTAGTGACTGCTTTGTTATGACATCACAAAGTGACGGGAAGTGGTGGTGCTGGTTTTAAGGCTCAATTTCTGAATACAGGCTGTGTACATTTCTCTGTGGACTGCGTCTTTGATATTTTTTACAGTATTAATACAGAATCTGATTCATCACACTACACATGGACATCTACCTTTGTACTGTATGGAGCTTTAATGGTTTAGCATCAGAAATGTGATTCAGGCATTTCTTTCATCTCCAGTGTAGCGGGGCTGGCGCTACAGGCTTCAGCTCGTGCATGCTGGGATGAGAAATACATGGAAATAGAAAATGGATAAAGGAGTGTGCAGTACAGTCCAAATGCACCTTCTATTTTTCTGCTTTGCCATTATTGCCCTCCTGTCCTCTGTGAGTGGATGAGTGTGTTGACTGTGTGTATGAAATCTGTGAGTCTGTCAAGTGACAGCTTTGCTCCATGTGTCTCTATTTGTATATGTGGAAGATTTTTCTGTCTGTCTCTCCTCTCTTCTTGTCTTCATTGCTCTCCTCTGTTTTCCCTCAACACAAATACGAAAAAAGGGATGGAGAGGAAAGATGGAGGATGGTGGGGGAGATGGATGCCTTTTCGAAACGTTAACTCTGCTGTTTGTCTCCAACAATAACACCAGCAACAGGGAGGATGAATCTTATCTCAACCCAAATATTTATTTTCTGTCATTGTGAAATGGCAGACTGTGGCTGGTGGCGATAAGTTAGTGAAGAAAAACACCATTTGGCTGCTTCTTCTTCTTTCTTTTTTTTTTTTTTGGATGAATGCAAAAAGGGAGAAGAGGAGAGGAGAGGAGAGGAGAGGGGAGGAAGGGAAGTGAGGAGAAGGGATGGCCTTTGGGAAAGGAGAGAAAGAGTTTCAACCTTGCAGAGCTGTTCCAGTGAGATGAGACTGCTGCAGGGCTTTCTGAAGATACACAGCATTATACAGCCTCTCGACAATACCCACTGGTTGTCTTCCAAAACATCCGCTCATACTGGGACCAGCAAAGGTGGAAAGTCAGCTGTGGATACAACACAGATCTGTGGCTCTCTAACAGCTGGGTTGATGGTTAGGAGTAGAAGTTCTTTATATTTATCACCCGAGTGCCACTGAGCAAGGCACTTCTTCATGTTTTGTTTCTTTTTTCTAGCATTGAAATCTGAAGACTATAAAAACCAATTGGAAAGTTATCGGCTTCATTACAAATTTTATATTCTACACAGCATGTTTGTGTAAATTTAGCATTTACTGTTATTTTATTTAATGCCTGTCTTTTAAAGGAGAAGTTCAGTTTTTTACAACCTGGACCTTATTTCTACCAAAATATGTTCATTTACTCACCCGTACAATGTTGGTGTAACTTGGAGTCATTCGGACGATATTTAGATCCATTCGATGGGAGTGATGGGGCATGGACAGTGCAGCGTCTAAATAAGACATTATCTGCTGTGAAACTCCTTCATTTCACCAATATGTTGTTATGAATCACCAGCACTATTCCCCAGTGAATTCGAAGCGGCTCGGAGTTGCTTTGTTATTGTCATCCGGGTTTTTTTTACAGGGCTTTTCACTGAACTTCCTCAAGTGTCTCAATCCACTGGATGGTGGTCGGTTTATCAATAAACAATGTCAACGAGGTTAGGTTAGGCCTCATCCAGCCTCTCGACTGTCTCCCATTTAGTTAACTTGCACTTCTCTGTGAGGTCACATGATGACAATATTCTGCAGTCTGTGATGGGCCATTATTTTCTTGTAGTGTGTGCATGTTTGAGATCAGAGGGAGGAACGTCTTTGAAGTTTCTCCTTTTGTGTGTCACGACACGTGATTTCAAAATGAGTTCAAATTTGGAAACCTCTGTTGTTTGAGCACGGATTAAGCTTTTTTGTGTGTGTGGAGGACATTTGACATTCCACTTATAATTTATAGTGTTAGAATAGATGCATTTTTTCACAGAAAAATCTAGTTCATGAAGGTTGGGATGGAGATGGCCAAGAAATGTTTGACGCTCTTTATTCTGAAAGTGTCGTCCTATAGCCTGCAGGAACACCAAGTTTCTCTGAGTAAAACTTGTTTGATGGCAGCTGAATCCAGAGGGAGCTGATGATGTGTTGCATAAAGTTGTTGTTTGGTTTCCGGACTTTCACTCTCTCTCAGGTACACACACACACACAAACACACACACACACCTACATCTCTGTTTGGTCTTTTTAAAGCTGTTTTTGAACAGTTTATTTTATTGCCTCAAACTTTGTAATCTTCCACTGTGTTGCCTTGGGTGCTGATTGGGGAAAAAAAAGAAGACAAAAGTTGAAGTGAACGAAAAACAGATAAAAATGCAAATCACAGCGGAGTTAAGAAAATGAAAGAACTTGCATATAGAGCTGAGTAAAGGGAATTTGGCCTCAAGAAACTACCTCTGATTTAGTCTGTGCATCCTAAACCTTTCTTTCTTTCTTTCTTTCTTTCTTTCTTTCTTTCTTTCTTTCTTTCTTTCTTTCTTTCTTTCTTTCTTTCTTTCTTTCTTTCTTTCTTTCTTTCTTTCTTAATTTGTCCTCACTTTGTCTGACTGAGTTTGAATGTTGATGATGGCGGGTTTCAACTCTCTCTTCTGCTTTTAAGGTCAGATCATCTCGATTAGTTTTGTTTCTCAGATTACCAACAGTGCAGTGAAAGCACCTTTTGTTCAGACATTGTGAAATGTAAATAAGATTATCGGCAATTAACCAATTTAATTTGGTTTAATCCCTTAATATAAAATGCTACCCTGTGCCTCTTCCCATCCAAGTAATGTCAGTCTGTGTTCATTCAAAGCGAAACTGTTGTCCTGATAAAGACTTGTAAGTAAATAGCTGCTCCCTGATGGTTCAGACTTTCGAACCTTTGACAGGATGTTTCAGTGGTTAGCCTAAAAAGTCTTCTCCTTTGCTGCTGGACCCTTCGTATGACGAGGACATTCATCCAAATCCAAACTAAGCTTGCATATTTGGCAAGGTGTTGATGCTGCTGGTAGCAATGTCATAACAGTATAATTATCGTTGTCACGATGGGAACTTGTTCATTCATTTTCCTAGATCGCTACTTTACTAACTAGCCAATTTCAGAAGAGCTTTGGTGACATGACTTCATCATACACACACCTGTGATACCCAACCAACCAATCAATGTCAAGTGTAGGGAGAGATAATGACGACAGGAGGTCAAAATGTTATAAAACCTTCTTTGTTGTGCTCAAACCCTGATTACATGTAGACATTGTAGCAAAAACTCAACCACTGGTTTGGACCTTGGTTCAGACTTAAACAAAAACACCACCAACAGTTCTTTCAACCACTTGAAGCACAGTCACATTGCACACGGATATAAAGAGCTCATGGCCTCCCAAAATGGGGACTTCAGTAACTGTAATCAAGGCAAAAGTTTGAAATAATAGTGTTATTGATTTTAAGTCATAATGCCCAGGCCTTTGTAAAATTCACAATCCAAAAGTGGTATGAGTCATTCTCTTCTGAGCCTAGGCCACTTTCTTCTCTTCTCTATATGATTTTCAGTGTTTGCTGCCCCGCTGACTTTTAGAAAGAGTGGTGCAATAAATATGTAAAGCACAAATTTAGAAGGATCAACACAGCAGCAGAGGTGGAACTCATGTTTTCATTACATTTCTGCTGCATGAGAATAAAGCTTTTTTTTTTCATGTGCAATGAACATCCTAGAGAATAATATGAATTTCAACCAGCTAGATCTTTTATTCTTCTAGAGGTGGCCATGTATCTTCCAGCGGTTGACAACAAATACAACAATTGATTATTATTATTATTAGTGAATAAAAATAATTGTAAGGCCCGTTTCTTTTACCTGATAAAAGAGCACAACTGGATTTTCCCCAAACAATTCTTTTTGAAGCTGCAGCCAGAGCACATCAGTAGTTTCAACAAAGAAAACAGCAAAAAATAGGACTTGTACAATAGTTTCAAAAACACAAAGCAGAGCATTTCTTTAGAGGGATATTTTCCCCGTTGAGTCTCTTAATGCTCTCTCCCTCAGAACTTCACATGCTAAGAAAAACCTGCAACAGCTTCTCTGGAAAGCGGCGTGAATCACTGTCTACCAAGACACTGAAGATCACATTGCTTTTGGCTTTCATCTCCATACACCTCCACCTTTACATCTGTGTTTGGCTAAACTCAGCGGGGCAGCCGCTTGGATGTTTAAATATGTAGAGGACAACTTTCAGGGTGTCGACAGTGCCGGAGCCTGGAAGTGTGCTTTTCCACACCTGAGATCTTAAAAAATTCAAGCCTGAGTGGTGCATTAGCCTGCACCAAAGACTGTTTATCAAATGTCCCAGACTCAGCAGTGATGATGTAGTCGTGTGGAGTGGCTCTCGCTGTCACAATGCAGCAAACGCGACGCTCGAACAGAGGCTCACAAGCAATTTAAAATCTGTTTCTGTGCCTTGTGAGAGCTGCTGCAGCTCTGCTTCTTTGTCATGTGTCTCTTACACATGACAAGAGACATGTGTAGGAGACACAGACATGTGAATACACATGTCTCTATTCATTGAAGCAGATGCACAAAAAAAAAACACACTTGGCCTGAAACCCCCCGTGATCCTGTGTAGTTGATTGAGTAGGTGGTGATAAGCAAATGGATTTCTGGGTTTGACACTCACCATAGGCTGTTGATATAACACTATGGAGTCCACATAGGGCTCCATACTGGAATGAGTAATACTGGTGGTTAGTGCTTGATATTGATATTTATTATTTCTCCACAAAACGTCACACAAGTGGTCTGTGGATCGGTTGATGGAAAAGCTGAATAATCGGGCAATTAAAAAACTCTTTGCCTATTGGCAGCTGTGCTGCTGCAGCGAGAGCTGGGACACCGAGTTGGAGGCACTGATCTTACAAGGTTGGTTTTTGGCCGAGAGACGCTAGATGGAAGGCAGATAGCCTCCGTTCTCCCTGTAACAAGTTACAAGTCATTTATCTAACCATCACAATTCCTCTGAAGTTGTTTAATTAAGGTGGAAATCTAGCATAGTTAAGATAAAAATCCTGCATAGTTCCTCTTTAAACTGGTCCTTTTAGGTGCGAGTGATTGGCTGATGCTCAAAGTCCCATGTGTGAACATTAATTTTGGGAGAAAAATGCTTTTAGTTTTTTTTGCTGCACAGACCTGGAACATTTTAGAACACGATTGGTGTTGAACGTAACTTTGAAGTCTTCATGTCACTGAAAACGAGGCCATTCTCTGAACACTCCTTTGAGATTCATGGTTGAATTAATGTTATTACATTTCAAATAATGGCTTGGATCAGAGATGGTATTTGGCTCTTCATATTTTACCAGCAGTCCACATTGATTCCTCCTCAAGATAAGGATTTTTTTTCTTTATCTTTAATGGGTTTAGGACTTTTTGAAGCAGTCATATTGGTCATTTTGGGTAACGTAAAAAGAGCTGTAATGATCTCGAGCTCTGCTCACTTTCAGTACAGTGAACAGTGTTTAAGATGCTTTATGTATAGTTTAGAAGTACATGTGGTGCATTTAAATAACATAACATTTGTTTCCACTATGACGACCATTGCAATTACTTTAACTACTGCCTCTACAGCGGCAGCTATTATTTGCCTTGAGGCTTCTTCACACTGTGCTTGTAGCTCCTATTTAGGTTAAAGAGATCTACTTTAATTCACTTCCCTGCCTCTTTGTAATCGTACATTGTGTTATTTGTACCATTAAGTTTTCATGTCGTTTGTATTTACTTGTCGGCTTGTTGCTATCTTTGTCATGTAGGTTTCTTTTTTGCTCTGCTGGGGTAAGATGTTTTTAGAAAGCCCTAGTGGATTGATATCTTATGTGCATGTTGTATTTTCTTTTTCCCTTCCTGCTATTTTCTTCTGCTGTGTACTTTTTAGAAAGAAAAAAAAAGAAAAACCCTGAGCCTTGAATTCAGATTATGAACATGTTGTAGTGCAATCAAGGCAATCAATACTGTAAGTTATCCTTTGAAAAAAACACACACACCAAAATCATGTACAATCTACTGTTATGAAAGCATCTCACCGACGTCAACAGATACATTTCATTTGCGGTGCTTTCCTCTCATTCGGAGACCAAACTCACCTGCAGGCAGAGCTGAGCAGCCACAGCAGAGGGTAATTACATCTTGAATAACTGAAGAACAGGAGGGCTCCTTTTATTTATCTGATCGCAGGCTTTCTTAGTGGATGTTTTACAGAAGAAAAATAATTCTCACTTTCCACACCAGCACTAGCAAAGAGGAGGAAACGTGATTGGTCCTTTCTTGATCCTGATCGCAGGAAAATACCAATTTCCATTTGACTCTACAGCTGGCGGATGATAAAGGCTGATTAGTTTCCACTCCATTTCTTTTTACATCAGCTCTTTATTTTGTCCTCGAATTTTCAGCAATCTCGTCATCTGCTCTAATTGGGTCCAAAATTGTTCTAATGCCAGCTGAATACACGGCACTGAAGTACATCTATGTGAGAAAGTATAGAAAATTATAGACTTGACTTTTTGTTTCCCCCCTCCAACTTCATTCACATTTCAGTCACTTATTCTTTTTCTCCTCTGCTGTCATGGTGCTAAAACGAAGTGAGTGGAAAGGTCCGGCTATGGAAGGCTAACCTTATCTTGCAAATGAAGTGTCGACTACTGTTCAACTCCGTTTGAAGATAACTCAGGAACCATTTCCTTTACTGCTTCTCACTCTAATTCAGACAGATACTGTTAAGCCTGAAGGGAGAACTGGAAAAGATTGCAACTAATTACCTGTCGAAGACTTCAAAAATCAAAAGGTGTGTTAGCCTATCTGCCTCATATCTAGAAAGCAACTACAAACTGTTTATGTGTCCGGTATGAACAGAACATGGTGAACTCTGGCTTTTGACATGAGAGGAAGCAGGTGAGAAGCCTCTGCTTTAATGAGATACAAGATGGAAGCCTATGGTGGAGGTTGTCCGCCTGTAAAAACTGGCCGATAGCGCATCCATAGCTTTACCTACAGCTGTGTATTATCATTAGCTCTAGTGGCTGTGGTAATTATCACAGGAGCAGAGGTGGAAGAGCGAACACTGGTGACCGGTTTCCACAACCTTGACTATATTTACACAGCCGTGATGATGATGATGGCGTTTCCTATTTGAACCTCAACCATGAACTTCTCCTTAACTTTACTGTTTAGGAATTTTTAATGTTTATGCCTACACCAAACCAATCTCACCCATGTGTTTATTATTGTTATCATTAGTTCAGTATACCTGCTGGTTGTGTAATTGTTGCCATGACAATGTAGGCCTGTTGCTGATACGCTCCTATGAGTCCTACCGGAGCGTCCGAACAAGTGACGTATATATGTTTGTTTATGTTGACTTGTTTGGAGTTGTATTTCTTTTCACTGAAACACATCCGTATGTTTGATTTTCCTTCACCTTAATTTGTTGTGTCCTTATCTACATTTAACTTAATGTTTTTTTGCAGCACGGCCCAATGTACCAACAGGGCTCATTAAACTTTAATTTCATCTAATCTCAGAACCATGTATGCTGCAGTTGGACATTTTCAAGTCAACCACTTAACTCCAAGTGGTATATTCTGTCCAAATTATTTAGGGTGTTGATGTCTCGCATCTTCCGAACATATTGTGTGTAATTATGCAGCAACATATGCAGCTCCACTGGGGTCTGTGGCCTCAGAGACCCAGTGTTCCCGCCCTGAAGAGTGAGTCAGGCGTCCCATTTGAGACGTGACTTATGTGATGGAGTCCCACAGCCCCAGGTTTTGTTATTATACTGAAAGTAGCATCTACATTTGGTCATTCCTCTGTACTGCTTTGCTGTTATTTTGTCATGGGCCAGTGATATCTAGAGCATGGCTGTGGTGACTGGGGGATGGGGACAACCTACAACCTTGTGGGGACATAATCTGTCCATTTGGGAACAACCATCCAGTCCCCACAGATTTAAACAGTAATTTTCATTTAAAGGCTGTTACAACCCAGCAAAGGGGAAACAGAGTGCACTGGTACTGTTGAATTAAAGAACAAAAACTGTTTTTTTAAAAGTATATTTTGGGGCTTTTTACCTTTATTTGATAGTATAGTTGAGAGAGACAGGAAATGGGGAGGCAGAGAGGGGGAATGACTTTGACTTTGAATGACTTCGATCATAGCCTCTGCACATGGGGCGCCTGCTCTACCCACTGAGCCACCCGACGCACCCCAAAAACTGTTTTTAACCAAACATGATCAAGTCCCTCACAGACACAACTCATTTCGTACCTCATTTCAGCTTCTCAAAGTTTAGCACAATCTTAACAGGAGTTCAAAGAGGTTGGGTTCGGTTCGAATCAGCTTTTAAGATCAGACATCAGGTCTAGTGTTATTCTGTTTCTAATTATTCTACGTTTTTCTAATTGTCACAAATACAGTAAAACAGCTAAAGCCAACAACATGTTTGTTTGTCTCTCAATACTGTCCACCTAGTTCAAAACCCTAGCTTCAGTTGTTTCATGATATTTACGGTTGGGATTGACTCAAGTTGAAGAAACACTGCGATTTCACTCTTTGGCTCATTGATGAGGTCAATAGTCACATGAAGTGAATCTCCTGGGACATGTCAACAACACGTGTCGTTGTCGCTGAAAACTGACCTGTGTGTGGTTTTGTGTTGGATTGAGTTGGAGTAGACGATTTGTTAAGTTCATTTAAATATACCATTGGTCTTTTCTGCCCATTTGTTTTGATGAATGACACATTGAACCTAACACATCATCACGTTCAGGATGTGTTTGTGCTTGTTTCCCTCACTCACTGCCACACAGCTTAACTAGCACCTACCACACAAGGTTAAGCATCCTCCACACAAGTACCTGCAATGCACATACAGAAAAAAATCACCTTCTAAAAAATGTGTTTCTCTTGAGTTTTTGTTAGTCATTTTATTTACACCTCCGGCTGCAGCTAAAGTGGATTTTTATTGTAGACTTCCTTCAGCCGTCTAAAGCTTCAACGTTAAATGTCAGGTTTTGGGGTCGAAATCTAAGACCAAAGGATTTTACAGCTTTAAAGGTTTAACAACATAGAAAAAAATCCAGTGTAGAGGAAAAACAGTAGTCAAACAGTAGATTTAACAAGCTGTGGTCTGAGTGTAGGGTGTGTATGACTGAAGACAGGGCCAGTTAATTAGGTATATTAGCTGGACTGGACTACATATTTAAAAGTACATGGACTAGAGGTGCACCGAACGATCGGCGCTGATTTCCTTAATTTTGCGCGATCGTCGATCGGCCGGTTCTTTTATGTATTGGGTATTGTTTTTCAATAAAATAAGATTTGAACATCAGTTATATAAAAATCAGTATTGGCCAAAATCGGAATCAGTAGGTCAGGCTTTTTAAAAATCTGTGATCGGTGATCCGAAATCATTTAGTGAGTTCCCTCATTTGAACAGCAATTAAAACAGATCACAGACGGCACAACCAAACAGCAACAACAGTTACACCCAGGAGCAGAGTTCATACTCTAAACTGACCTACGGATACAAGTATGTTAAGTTTTAAAAAGTGTTGTAAAGCCAACCAGATGAGCATGTTGAATAATGACTGTTGGACCAGTTCATGTCATTTCATGTCAGCCCAGTTTGACAGGGTACTGGACAGACTGAACTAGAAGAAACGAGTGCGAAGCAGGGCATCGTCAGGGCATCGTCAGGTTGAAACAAGAAAGAGACCTTTCTACAAAGTGAGTTGAGAGCAGGCTATTGTCTAAACAGTTTGCTGACTGTCTGAAACTGTATCCACACTTCAGCAGAGAGCATAAAAACAAGCTTTGATCATGGATCAAACTTGATGAGATTGGAAAATGTTAAAATTCAGAAAAAGGATTCTTTACCTGAGGGACTTGTTGTTCGTTTTTTTTTTTTTTTCCAGCTCTGCACAAAGCAGCTGTAGCTTTAAATAGCAAACAGTCACACACACACAAAGTACCATGACTGCCCTCAGTAAAGCAGAGTGAATTCATAGGAAACAGTCTTTCAGAGGAAAATACACTCTTTCGAAAAGCGGTTAGCTGTTGAGTTGAAGTGACCTTGACAGGCTACGCTGTGTAATTCACATCTCACCATCTCCCTCTGCGCTTTAATTCAGTCACTGTGTGAAAGCATGAAGGGATCTAGAAATGAGTTCGCTCTGCCTTTTTTTTTTTTCGCAAGGAAAGAAAGCAACAGGGTGTGTGAGTGGCTACATTTGTATGTGTATGAACACGTGTATGCGTGTGAATGAGCAAATGACGCCCTTTATGTGCTGTAATTGTGTAATCC
>OMNW01031368.1:0-27915 GCA_900303245.1 Selene dorsalis
CAGTTGATATTTGATAATCCTTTTCAGCAGCCTCAAGCTCTGAAAATAGTCAAATGTCCATTAGATATCCCAGAGTCAAGGTTTACATCTTCAAATTGCTTTCTTGTCCTACCATATGTCCAAACCCCAAAACAGTCTGCTATTAAAAACAAACAAAGGCAGCTAATTGTTTTATTTTAGAAGGTGGAAAGTGGTTAATGTACATAAAACTTTTACAAAACCCACTGTGAAGTATAGTCAGGAAAAGATAGTAAGGAAACATATATTATATTGTGAAATACCGGTGGAGATCAACTGTCTTCATATATTTGGGTTGCTGCCATGCAAGACAAGAAATCAACCACAAAGGTCCTTGAAAGGATAATACACCCCAACTTCCTCTTTTTTCTTCTCCTTTCAGTAGAAAGCCTGGGCTTTCTGTCAAATAAGACCGAAGATCCAGGATTACAAAATTGGGTTATTTCTGAAAATGCACGTTTATCATCAGTTCATCACCCCATTTGTTTTCCTCCAAACACTTTTCAAAGTAATATATATTTTGTGTATTAAAGGAATAGCAATATTATAATAAGTGTTATAAAGTATGTAGATAAACCCAGCCATTCCCAGTTTCTCCCAAACTGACAAATGATCTAGGGTTTCAGATTCACTCTGACAATGACTGTGCTGTGTGTGTTGTACCAGGTGAGCGACTGCCTCACAGCGACTTTATCTCTATGTTGGCAGAACAGTGGGAGATGTTTCTGATGAAGTGGCAAGAAAAGAAGGAAAACAGTGTGACTGAAAATTTGGCCACAGCTTTATCCCACTCTTTGCATCACTTCCTGTCATGGTTCGGAGACCCCTGAGGGCCCAGGGGCCCCTTGACAGAAGATGGAAACACACAGACAGAAGAGGAACTTATTGAACCCTGAGCATAGACTGTATGCCCCTGACTTGTTATTTTGTTTTTTCTTCGAAGCGACATTTACGACATCAGTATGTCTATATGCATATTTATTAGTAGCACAAAATAGCATAAGATACGATTTTGTCTCTTTCATAAGTTGGATCAGCATTTTTGTTTTGTAAAGGAAACTTCCTTGTTAATATTTAAGAATTGGTCAATAATTGCTGAGGGTTGCGTGTGTAGATGTACAGCTGTAATTCCCATCTCTGTTTCCACTGTGATGACACCAGTTAATGAATGTAAAATTTCTCAACCATGGAGAACGTTGCTATTTTTGTTAGCTGCAGAGATCTGAAAATATATTACTTAACACTGACTCATTGTTTATTGTTATTTCTAATTTTCAGCTCTTTTTGTACTTGTTGGGCAAAGAAAGTAGATTGATAATATCAAACAATTAGCTAAAATATACAGATGTACAGTCTAAAAAGACACAACAACAGCACAGAGACAAATAGTCAACTAAAACTGACACAGTTACCAAGAAATGGGTATACAACTTTGGTTTATTGTAGAAAGCAATAACCCATCATTGTATGGTATTTATATCTGTGGTAATTTGATTGGTTGATTTGTTGGTAATGTGTTTCAAACTTCACCATCCTTTATTATGGGGAAATCTGATTATCCACATTTAGATCTACAGTGGGGTATTTTGCAGTTGCCACACTCCCAGTCTGTCACTGTCTTTCTTGCCTTTGTATTTGTCTAGGGGGAGTTTTGGCCAAACTATTAATACATTTCTAAACTAATTTCACAACAGAACGATGAATAAAGTTGTCAGTATATTGCACTTTAACAGGCAGGATTTCTGTCCACTACTTTCAAAGTCTGATTGTGTGAGGATGTGAAAGGGATGTGGGCTTGTCCATTAATAACTGAATGTGAACCCACTGACTTCTTCTGTTTTTTTAACTTTCTTAAGTTTACTCATTACAGGAGTGGACTTGAACCCAAACCTTGGTAGACACCTTCTCTGTTTGGGCACCTTTTAGTCCTGATCCTTCATGTGCGGTCAATTAAAATAGCTCACTTGGACATGTGTGTGAGGGGGGGCCTCTACTGGACAATCCACAGTGTTACATTACTTATTGCACTTAGCAGTGGCATGGAGACGCCTACTGGCAAGCATGTACACACAGAGATACATATGGCTGAAGCCTGCGTAAGTACAATCTGTACCCACCCAATTCAGTCAATTTATTCTAATGTTATTAATTTACAGGCAGCTGTGTGGTGTATATTATACACTTAGCTTCACTCACTGCTTTCCTGTTACTTTACTGTTATGAACATACAACTCAGGCTGAATTTTATGTACACAGACTGACCCTCTTAAATTAGCTTTTATTGTCAAGTGCTGACTCCTCTGAATTTTGTTGGAATAAAATTGAAGCTAATCAAAAAATTTTCTCTTACGAACTTGAGGATATAGTTTTAAAAATAAATGGTGTTACACCGACCTGAGTTCTCTTATTTCCAAAGCAACACGCTTTTCATGTTTAGATTCTCTATTTTTTACACATGGTCTTATTTTAATGCACACTCAACATTTGTTTTGAGGCAGCTTCTGAATTCTGATCATATAAATAAACGTTTGTGGTGAATCACAGTCCCATAAAACAGCCTTCGTTAATAAAACTTTTTTTTTTTTATGTATTTGTCCCAGAGGCTCATCATTCATTCTTGTACTCATGTATCAAAAAGAGAAAATATGGCCTAAAGACACTGGAGCCAGGCTCAACAAGTGATTTATTCTTTGCCTTGTGACATGTGCACAATAGTTCCCTTTATGTACGTAAAGAGTTCAGCTGCATGGAAGTGATTCAGCGAAGCATGATCTTTACAGTTCTGGCATGATTGGTTGCCTAGCTGTGAGATACTGAGGTTAAATAGGGTAATGGAGAATCAAGAGAGGGCTTAATGCCTGAATAAACACGGCCATGTTGCTTTGGTGATAATGAGCCAGTCACCCGTTTGAAGACACATTCCAGTGCGTCTCTTAACAGCAGCGGTACATTATGTCTCTTTTGAATTTGGCATGTCGTCATGTGTTTAATGGTGTTTGGTGTTAATCTCCCAACATGTCTGTGTGTGTAAGAAAAAACCTTGGCTCCTTCAGGGTCTCATGTGGAAGCACACAGCTAACAAAAGAGGTACTGACAATGACAGCAAGCATTGTTTTTGTTTTTTTATATTACATCTTTATTGTTGGTTTAATAGAAAAAAAATGTGCCTCTTTAGATACAGATTCAAAATTACGTCGACAAAAAAAACACAAATTACATAGATTCTTCTAGCAGCATGAATTAATTTCAGATCTTGTTACGTCACTGGCCTTGTTAGAACTTTTTTTTGTTTGTTTGGTTTTTTGTAAAATGACTAACAGAACAGAAATACACATTTATATAAAAAGGTATAGCCTGTGGTGGGAGAACAGAAGCTCATAGCTTTAAGAGGTGAAGAGAGGCATTAGAGGTTTAACTGCAGCAACCTTTGCTGGAGGTTAGAGAAGGAAAGTTTAGCATAGCCCTGCACTGAAATAATACTCATATCTCAACATGTAAGGCTGTGGGAAGGCCTGGGCTGAGCGTTGCCCTGGGTCCATACACAAACAATAATGAGAATATATCAGCTGCAAAGGTTTGAATATTTATGGCTGTGAAAACAACGATGCAGACAGTCAGGATAATAAGAAATATGCATGAATGGTACAAGGTCTCTAGAACATATACGGAGCATATAAAGGTCTATACATTATTCACGTGTGACAGAATGCAAAGAAGACAAAAGTTACAACACAAAAATTCAATGTGATAAATGGTACTGGCAACAGCACAGCTTCATAATATATAGACCTTCAACTTTCCTATTTCACACACTGTTTGTCTGGTTTCAGGCTCAGTGAAAGCACACAGCAATTTGACAGTTAAGTAAAGACTGAGGTCAGAGCTACAGCAAAATGGCACACAGAAGAGCAGAAGAACGAGGCTCAGCGTTGCAGTAGGTTGAATTTATTTGAAAGTTAGTTTTTTGTTTTTTTTTTGTTCAGGCCAGGTTGTGTCTTCTGGCAACTGAAAAAAAGATATGTGAAAACCTGGATGACACATAAGAGAAATGAAGCTGTAGGAGGGTAAAATATTACAAACATAAATAGGAGATTGTTATTTTAGGAGCTGAACTGAGTTCATTTGACCTGGTTTGCAGTTGTTTTGGAAGAATGTAATAAGCAATTATTATAATTCTTGCTGATGTCATCTTGTGTAAGACAATGTTTAAAGCAAGGAAAGAATTTGAAATAGAAACCCCAGTATCAGAGCCAAGATGAAGTAAGAATCAAACACCCAACTGCATTAATAAGTAGGCAGGTTTTGCTAGTTATTGATCTAACAGAAGTAATGCCAATCAGACTCTCACAAGTCCTGGAGCTGTCTCCAGTGACTGAATGCCTGTCCGAGGCTCACTCTTGTTTCACCTCAGTTTCTGTCTGTTAATCTTGATTTTGTTTTTTTTGCCTCCTCTGACAACAGGGTTCTTTTTCGGCTTTATCAGGTAAAATGCGAGGGGTTGTTTTCCTGTCAGATGTAGTTCCCTTTTAAGTGGTTCTGTACCCAGTGGCTGACAGAATTGCAAAATGAAAGCAAAGCAAAACCTACACCTATACAGAGATGTTGGCAGTGTTCTATGGCCATCACGTTGGGCAAGCAACATTTGCTGATGATGAGTTACAGCTTAACATAAATGTCTTTCCACTTTGATGTGAGCCCTTCCTTATTCACGTGCTGCCTAATGTGCCGAATGTGCTGTAGCTCTGACCTGCATCGTGTTTGCCACAGACAAGCATCAGGAGATAAAGAAAAGTGAACATTTCATGATTGTGACAAGCTGAAAATTCGTAGTATACAAAAAACAAAGCCTTAAAAACAATAAGTAAAAACAAATGTAGTGTTAGTAGTATAGTATATAAAGGGCTCTACTGTAGGTTTAACTGTTCCTCAAACTATGACTCTTGCGTGCTACAGGAGCCAAATGCAAACTCAGAGACCTGGTAAACATCCATCTTTTCGAGTTTGACATGTTCAGATCTTAGAGAGTGAAGTGGTCACAGGAAGTGGACCGTGAGCCCGGTATATGCATAGATGAGAAGACTTTGACAAGCCAAACGCTGGTTGAGCAGACACCATGCACATCATTCAGATGTATAGTATCACTCTTCATGCATTCAACTCCTTCACTTCTACATATTATTTAAAATCTGAACTAACAGTTCTTCTTTTTCCAGTAGTCACTGAATGGTTATCATTAAGACATCAACAAATAGAAATCAATAATTAAAAAACAATGAAACAGTAAATGGTTAATCAAAAACCATTGCAAAGTATATGAAGTACATATGTCGATACACGTCAGTTTATGCTATTCAAATCTACAGTCGGCTAATACAAAGGAGCACTCTTCTGGTTCTGACCAGAATCTGAGTATGACTGACGGAGGATGCTGTTCAGAAACATCCAGGGCCGATAATAACTACACTGTAAGCAAAAAAAAAGAAAAAGAAAGAAAAATACAGAGTAAAAGTCACATTAAGATCCAAAAAATTCACTGTAAATATGTTGCATTTGTCTCAAATCAATAAGCTCTGGTTGCGGTGTATCTGTTCTGTAAATGTAAGGCAGATTTGTTTTGTTTCTACATTGAGGTTAATGCTGTCACTCAAATGCCTTTGTTTTTAGTCCTTCTTCAAAGATGTGTTTTTAGAAATCAACAGTGACTGTAAGCTGCTAGCCAACAAGCTGACCACATATTCAACACAAAAATATGGAAACAAAATTATCAGTTCACAGTCCAAAAACAAAGAATTCAAACAATTCTAGTGAATTGAGTCTTTAGACTGACAACGTTTTGTGCATAGAAACACAATCAGCCTTTTGGAGCTGCTGTTAACCAAAAGGCTGAAGTCCTCAAATATGGCTGCCAGAGGGAAAATCCTCTGTCGACTTCTCTTTCACTCAGTCATTTGCAAGATTTCTGAGATTTTAATGTCATAGACTTCTAGTTTAGCAGCAGCAAACTAGTGCAACTTGCCAGTGGCACCAAAAACTAAACTCCTCACTGGGGCAGGAACAGAATTTAAAATCAACGCTGTGCAAACCAACAGAATATCAACTCACATGTCAAATGTTAACTATATCATCATCTTTCCATTGAGAATTGAAGCAGTCATCAGCCTTCAGGGTGATGTGTTACCGATATCGCAGGCAGTTCTGCAAGTTTTAGAAAGCATCTCTCCTCTCTCTCTTACTAATACAAAAATAAAATCTACAACAAATTTCATAGCCACCCATTATTTACTAAGCAAGAAGACATCGATTCTGTTAACTTAAAGGAACATATAAAATGTAAATGAGTGATTTATAACTGATGAAGCTTTTGAAGGCTTGCGCTATTTTTAATCATATTACTGTGCACAAGCTTTATGTCCAGGATCATGTGGTCTGTAATGTTTTGTGTTGACAATTTATCATATTGGTTAGCTTATATAGCTGGTACATGGACAAGTCACACTGCCCACAGTTTATGATTGCGCCCAACTTCCTTTTGTCTCTCAGCAGCTGCAACAACTGCCAACTGAATTTAACACTGCCTCAGTCAAGGCAGAGGCCTATGTTTTCACTTTTAAACATGCTTTGTAGTCTTTGACTCATATATCTTCACTGCCAAAAGTTAGGTGACTCCTTTAAGTAACAGTATTGGACATTTCAATATTTGCATTTGTCACTCAGACGTGGAGAATGGGCTGTGATGGGGAAAAGCTACAGTAACGACGACGAGGACTTTAGTAGGTAGAGGTAACATGAAGATGAAGATCAAAAGCAACACGGCAAAAGGACATGAAGACATAAAAAAAAAGGAGCAAGAACAAATCTCAAAACTGATTATGCACCAACTTGTCGTGGGGGATGGAAGCGTGACAAACAGACACTAATGAGATTTGAGAGGAAGTAGGGTTCATGGAAAACTGGTGTTTGGCAACTTTGTGGTATGAGACTGGGACTGCAACAACAAAACACAACACAGAACTGTGAAATGATAAAGTTAATACAGAAAGTCAACATGTTCCACTAAACCACTGAGGATTGATTGATTACTGAGGTAAAGGTGTGTGTCTCCTATTCAGACCTGTTCCTTTTCCTACTAACATTACTCCCTAAAAATAACTACTCAGCAGTGAGGTTTGTGTAGCTTTTAGGCTCTAAAGTGTTGTAACACAGAAACTGAGTACTGGCAGTGAAATCAACGAGGGCAACTGTCAGAAAGGCATACCACCTTATGCACCAGGGTATTTCCTTCCCCCAGGTCCCCCCTTATGCTATTCAGTTCTGTACTGTATATAGCCATCAAGTGAAACTCAAACTCTGTTATTGCAGCGCTTCACATCTGCTCATGAAAGTCCATTGTTCAGGAGAACTTGTAATCTACGAGTGCAGAGGTAAGTGGTCCAAATGTTCATGGAATCTAACAGTAACTACAAATTGTCCTCTTGAGGGGATATCTCAAGGAGGCTGTGACGTTATGTTTCATTACTGCTAACACAGTGAGCAAAGCCCCTCATGACGAGACTGAACTAAAGCAGCAAACTGATTCGTCTGTGACCTGGCCTGACCAGGGCTTGCGACATTTGGCAGTTTTTAATCTCAGTAGTCCCCTATTCTCAACAACAGACTGTAACATAGTAGTTTCATATTAATATAACTGCCTTTACTATCAAAATTGATATGCACACGTGATGCGTGCACGCACACACACACACTCTCACAAACACATTCACACAGGAAAACTTAACTTTTGTTAATATGACAAAAATCTATGCTACCAACAGCTGTCACTCTCCCATTGGGACTGCTTGTTTCCAACCGTTTCCTCCAAAGCGAGTATACAGTGTGTCCACACACCACAAAACTATTTGTGAATTATTTGTCAAAGTCATAACAATCAGTTTACGCAGATTTGCTTAGCACCCTGCTAAACTTAAAAAGGCCAATACTAACTGTAGAGTTTAATTATCGGAGCAAAAAAAAGCTGAAAGTTAAGGCGGACTCATGAAAGGACCTTGAATCAACTCAGCTTTCAGTGATTCAGGCAGGAGATGCACAGCTCTCGCTGCTAACCTCTTTTTACTTTGACTGCATAAGTTTACCTGCCATGTGATGCAAAGTCAATGACCTATATTAGAACTGTGAGGGGAAAAAAACTGAACACTCTTGGTCTCCTATAGAGGCTGGTAGAGGAGCTGCAATCACTTTGCTAATGTGTGCAGTTGAATTGAGGTGATTGTGTCTGGTGGCTGATCTCTCTCCGGTGACATTTACAGCAGATCCATGTCTTTCTCTTGTAGCTGTCACGGCAGAAAACGGTAGAATAGACTAACGCAAACCTGCAAATCAGTCAAGATGAGCTTGTGTCTGCTACACAAATGTTGAAAAAAATAGATGTATGAGGTACTTCATCAAGAAATCTATGAATGTATCCCTTCACTAGTTCTTTCTTATATGCCTCTTGATCTAACAATGTGTTTCTATGGAGTCTAAAAACAAAGCAGTCATTTTAGTCATAAATATGACTATGCATTATGTTTATGACTATAGGTATAAAATTCTATATATTTATAGTCATAAATGCTGTGAAATCAGAAAATCCCATTAAAATCTCTTCATTTCTTTCCTCTTGGAGGTATGCGTTACTACAGAGTCCCCACTGATGAAACAACCATGGTTGAGACTGTGTTGTGCTTATCCTCCATAAACATTTCCATCATCCTAACTCGAAGTGCCTGCTTTTTTGTCCTCTCTGCGGCCTGTAGCCAGAGTGCCCTATTCAACTTCTCTCCACATGAAAATAACGATCAGCCCAATGAGGGCTGGGAGGTGCTAAAGGTCAGCCAACTACAGAGCTCAGCTTGGGAGGAGGGCAATCTAAGGATGAGAAAAGGTGCTGGTGGGCTGAATCCCTGGGAAAAAAAAAAGAAAGAACAAAGCAAAAGGAACATAAACATAAGGAGAAGCATGTGTGTTTACATATTTTCAGATGCAGATAAATAACATGTGCTTGGCATGTATAAATGTACGCAACCTTTGTACGGTGTGACTCAGATGTGTGTCTCTACGTCAGTGTAGCCAGGCAGTATGTCTCCATTGGAGCAGCTCTTGGGCTCCTCTGCTGGTTGCGCAGAGGGCAACATGTGGGCGGTCGTGGACGTCTCCTCTGGTGACGCCTGGCCTCGCTGGAGCCGGGAGTGTATCAGGGGCACAAAGAAGAGCACCACGCCCCCCACCATAGGAGGCACCCCAGCCAGAGAGAAGGCCACTGTATAGTCCCCAAAGTAATCATGTAGGAGACCTGGGATGAGGTGGCAGGGACATACATATTCAGTTATTCTTTCTTTAAACAGAATCTGTTTAACAAGGAGTCCCTGACCGTAAGAAAATTAAAAACTACTCACACACAGACAGACAAACAGAGGGAACCAGCCGGCCTGGTTCTGAAATGCACCTACCTACACCACAATGTAATTGTTTGACCTTGCATTTAAACTTATTTAAACTATATAATTGTACAGTGAAAGTTTTAGTACATGCAGTAAACCAAGTAGATACACTACACATCTACTGTGGGTGCTACAATGTCTATATTTGAATGTGTGAAGCAAACCACATCTTGGCTCTATATCTGTAATACAGAAAGAGTTGCATGGGGTTTCTCACCCTCATCTTTCTCTCCAAGAGAAAGTAAGTCAAAGTATTTCACAAAAATGTTAATACATTGTTTTAAAAAAGCAGGTGAAAATCATGTTTTGGGTGCTGTGCTGTAGTTTAATGTGTGACTTTGTTGCTGTTATGTAATTGTGTTCTCAAGTGTGTGTCTGTGCAGTTAATTGCAATAGTTTGTTGGCTAATTAATGCACTTTAAAAGAGAAAGTACTTCACGGTCTATCATGATCTACTAACATAAGTGGCAAGATATGGCCAAAGTAATTCAAACTTTTCATTTATCATCTTTAAGTATCTGAAATCATTTAGGTCTTGTCTCGTCCACACCCCCTGCACCCTGCGGCCAAAAAAAAACAAGCGATACCTACACCATACAGTAGCGAAAGGGATGTGGACTTACAGTTCATTGTTTCCTGTTACATACAATAACCACTGTACATACTGCACAGAACAATGAATATTGCCACAGTGATAACTGGGCAGTCTTTTGGAAGTTTCCTCTAAATCCTAATGGTCTGCATCATGTCAAGAACACATGTTTAATTACACATGATCATCTGCCACTATATTTAGTCCTAAGGAAACCATAAGCCAATTGAAACCACTACCCTGTACTTCATATCTGAATACAGTTCTTTGTATATGGACATAAATAGTGCATTCATTTGGATGGTTCGCCTAATATAATGACTTGCCACATGCATCGGATCCTGTAGATACAGAGATTTCATAGTAGATGCTAAAAAAAGATAAGACACCTTTCAGACATAACATTAGCAGGAACCATGTGGCAAAAGCTAATGCATGAGATTGCAGCATTTTTTTTTCTCCTAACTACGCTCCTTAAAGCCCAGTCTGTACTCCTCTTATAGTTTCCGCTGCCTAACTGCAAAACACATGCACAACTATTTTGTGTATATTTTCAATATTAAAAAAGTGAGATAATAACAAACAGTTTATACTGTAGACAATGTATCATATAGGGCCTATGTGTAAAAAAAAAAACAGCTCTACATAGTTGCAGATTAGTTTTCTGTCAATCAAATAACTGAGTACAGTAAATGCACTGCAAAACTGAAATCAGTGTTTTACTAGATGGTGAATGGGGATACAGCTGTACTGTTTCCTGTATACACTGAAGCCACAAATGGAAGGCAGCATTTTTTTTGTCATTAAAAAGCGGTCCCGGTATGTGTGAAAGCTGTAAGTGGTTGACAACAGAAAGCACAAAGCCTGCTCGAGTCATCAAACTGATGGTCTTCTGTACATTTGTGTTATTATAGCGCTGAGGAAACAGCAGGGGGAGGCAGAAGAGACAAAGGAAGCTGATTTCTGAGATCTTACCCTATATGTATTTTATATTGCCCAAGACAAACCCCTGGAGGCAGTTTGCACTTGGCTAAAAGCCCAAACCTCTCCAAATACAATTCACTGTGCACTCTCCCCTGCCAGGTATTTGTCTTACCTGATCCTCCTTACATCTTTTCTTTTCTTGCTCAAGAGTTTTTCTCTGCTGTTCATCAATCAACTTGTTTTGCTCTGTTGTTGCCAACATCCTGACATCAGTAACATAAATCAGATCACTGTGTTCCCTCTGGAATATAATGTATAAATATGTGCAGTTGTTGTGAAAAACTGGGCATAAAAAAGGTGCTTCTCACCAGCGATGGGTGGACCTGCTGTCATGGGGAGAGCCATGAGGCCTAGGAGGTAGCCTATGGCCTGTGAGGCCTGCATGGGCCCGACTAGCTCAAACGCTATGGGGGCCATTATGGTGAGGAAGCAGCCGTCGCACAGCCCCAGGAACACGCACACGACCACCAGTCCCTCAAACTCATAGCACTGAGGAATCATGATGGACATCAGGCCCAGAGCCACGAAGGACACCACCTGAAATGCACAACGAGTACACACTATTTCAATGTATTTACAGACAGCTTAGTCAGTTCATTACCAAAATACTGTAAAAAGTGGGATCTGATGCTGACCTATGTGCTGGAACCCCTTACTCTAACATTACTAACAATAATCTAAATTATCAACAGTGTCGATATTTTTCCGATTGCCATTGTCACTGTTTTCCTTTAAATCTGTAAAATATGAGTTGGCAGGGGGCTGGTACTACCATCAATTTGTACTATGTAGTATGAGTAATGCAGGAAGGAATATATATAACCCAGGAATTTTCACACATCTCTGTTATGTCATCCATTCTGTCGGCTGAGAGGGATATTTATATCTGTCCTTTGAAGTTTTGTTTACTTCTGCAGAAGTCTGCCTGTTCATACAAATCTAAACAGTCATATTATATTGAGCTCTGAGTTCATGATTAATGCTGTGAGCGGTGAAGGGCGGCTCTGTTCCTTCACAATGAGACGAAATGTTACCTCAGAGTTCTCCATGATTACCATATTGCACAAGAAATCAACTCTTAAAAATACTGTGAGTGGATGAAAGAAAGAAACGAACAAGCCTCTCCATTTGTAAAAGACTTCCCCACAGCCACTGTGTTTCTTTATTTATGACAGTGGGAGAGAACCTATTGGCAGCACAGAGAAAACACATTATCTTTTTCAACAGAAAAAAAAGATCTGTGACAATCTAAACGGCGAACAGGGACAAATGGGCATTATAAACATGTATGTTTGTGAGTTCATATCACACAGACCTTCACATTTACACGTACAAATGTTATGCATTTCCAAGGTTTTCAATTAACCTAAGACTAACTGCGTCTCTGTTGAATCAGTGTGCATGTTTAATAACAAGATGCAGAGTGAGTGTGGTGGCTCTGCCCAACTCAGTCAGTGCATTATATGTACATTTGCATTTAGCAGAAATTTCATACATGTACACTAGCAGGAAATGAAAAATCCTGTTTGTACGCTGCTCTAAAATTGCTCTGAACACACCCAACCCTTGTATTTACACCGAGGTGAATCTTACCTTGTATTATCTAATTATTTTAATAATAGTTTTTCTTGCAACAAGAAAAAACAGCAGTTAAAGCAAATTAGTATCTGAGTCATGTTTATCTTCAGCCTGATGAGACGTTAATGACACTGACTCACTCTAGTGGAAAATAACATTCTGATGTTTCGACCGCAAGTGAACACTAAATTACCCTTTTAATTAAATAATAAACAAATACTGGTTCAGTGTGATACTATATGTACCAGAGGATGTAGGCTTTTAAAAAAGACACTTAAAGCACAAACGTTAATAGTTAACTTCAAGTTTTCGAATTCAGGTTAAAGTTTATGTGCAGCTGTGTAATTTCCTCACCTGCATGTAGATCTTTTTAAGACCTGGAACGAGGTCACCGATCTTGCCGAAAGCGAGACGTCCCACCCCGGATGAAGCTCCTATGCACACCAGGAGCACCCACTCCCTCTGGGTGTCCTTGAACCTCGTCTTCGCAAAGTTGATCTGAGGAATGAAAAGAAAGAGGACCACGGTGCTGTGTGAGATTTGGCTGCTTTTAACAGTGGATAATGGGATTGTGCTGCATGAGGAACAGTCTAGAAGCTGCCAGTAATGGATGAGCGAGCAAAGATACCACACCAGCTTCTTATGCTGTGTGCCTAAGAAGTCAGTGAACTCAGAAAATGGGTGTGCGTTTAGTGGAGTGGTGACATTGTCCATCCATAACCCCCAAAGCCCACAGTCTAACAATAACAAAATGTCTTCATCCACAAACCTTTGGAACAACAGGACAGGAAGACCCAACGCATATAGGTCAGACCCTCCCACTCGCCTCAGCCCTGACCCTCCAATTCAGATCCAAAACATGAAACTGCCTTCTGAAGTCTTTCCTGAGCATGCTGGTCCTTGTGAAATATTTGCTCTGCTTTGAAGGGTCTACATTCATCAGTGGCCATAGGATAGACATGTTTAGGGATACAGAGAGGCCATACAGGAGAGGTTTCCTGAGGTGGTTGAGCCAATACAAAGGCCGGGGCTGTGTTTACATCTGGGCCCGGGCCTGAAACAACAGGCCTGACAGAGGGAGGCCGGAGCTGGAACATCCGACATCTGGATAGAGGGAGATCAACTTCACAGCTTCCACGCTGCAGCTTTACACTTCACCCTCATCCTTTACTATCTCACTATTTCACACCAGACTTGGTCATGGCTCATGTACTGTTTTTACAAATACACTCTCGCTGGCTTTTGTGCTCTAACCATTATAGAAGGCAAAACTATTATGCCCTTTCGCAGCAAGAAAAACAAGGTCGATGTTATTTAAAATGTATTGTCAAAATGTTCTTTGTATTAACAGAAAGAAAAACGGTGTCTTTCTTCACAGCTCCTGGAGGGATTTGTTTGTGTTTGATCAACAGCAAATGGAAGGATGAGGCCCTGCAGGAGCGTAAGAGCCAAAGTAACAAACTTTGCCAAGCCAAGCCAAGGACAGAGTGTTGCGTCATACGAGCATCTAAACAGACTAGAGTGATATTTGCATGTTGTTGCAGCTGAGCAGCAGCAGTACTTAGCCTGTGAACCGATGCTAGCAGTGCACTTTCTCTTTGGGTTGACACTTGCTTGTTTTGTAGCCTGTTCGACAAGTTGCAGGACATGGCGTGTGTTCATGTCATTAAAGTTAATGTGAAGTAGTTGTTCAAGGTGTACATTTTGTAACAGGCCAACAGAACAATGACGCTAACAATTTATACATGGCTTCAATATGAAGCACCTTTATTTATGGGTGTAACAAAGAGCTAAGTGTTAATGCAAAAGTAGGGAGCATCATCATGAGACAACAAAACGTGATGGATGGCTTTCTCCCTTTTGGGTTCAGACATTTACTTAAAAGAGAACACACCAGTGATTTACAGAGCAGATGTGAACGCTGTAGCAAACGCAACCGTGAAATTAACTATGAGAGGATCCATTATTCTGACAAGACCCCATTATCACACTGATAGGAAGGAGTCAGATCTTCAGCTTACACCACTAGCTCACCACGCTGACATGCATTCCACTGCCCTTCAAGCGAGCCCCACGGAAAAAGAATGGCATCGGACCACACAAGGGACAACAGTACAGATCTAACATCAGTCTCCCTCCCTCTTCACCTCGCTCCATTCACCAAGGTTTTTATATCAGACACATAATCATACAACTCGGACTAATCAAAAGCATAAACCTGGTCATCTTAATGGAAAGGTCACAGTGACATGACAAAAAAAAAGAGTGGGAATGTTATGGTATGTATTCCATATTAGGTAATGGTTTAGCACAGCTGACAAGAATGGAAGACTGTAAAGTACACAAAGCTTAGTATCTACATACAATCTTCCATTAACATCTACAAACACAACATAATATGTTGATTTTACCACGACAGAGAATATTAGACAAGTTAAGCTCATTTAAGACAGAAACACACAGCATGTATAAGAATAATTATGCAGTGTCCTTACCAAATGGATATATGGAACAAAGTAGCCCAGTACAGCTGTAGCCACTCCAAAAGCCCACACTCTGTATGTCACGTTGTGAAACACACGCAGGTTGAAGTATTTCCTGAGCCCAGCCAGAGCCCTGCTCCACCTGCTGCCATCCTGAGCGGTTGCTCCTGACTGGGTTTGGGGTCCGGTAGCATCTGGACCCATTCCTGGTGGTCCCATGCCTCCTCCAGCGGGCAGCAAAGGTTTGAACGTCAACGCCAGCAGGGCCTGGACCAGCATGAAGAGGCTAAGGATCTGAAAGGTCCTGCTGAGGCCCAGGGGTTCTACCACCTTGTCGAGTAAAACTGGGAGGCCCATAGAGAAGAGGCTGGCACCAGCTGTCACCATGCCATTGGCCAGGCCCAGGCGTCTGCGGAAGTAGTGGCCAAGGATGACCAACGACGGCTGGAAGGCGAAGGAGGAGCCGCAGCCAAACAGTATGCCATATGTGAAATAACGAAGGCCTAGGGAGCTGAAACAGGGTGAGAAAGGAAGAGAGGATGATTGAGGATCATTGATCAGAGGAAGGCATACAACTGCACACAGTGTTAAAAAGATTATATTTACATTATATTATGGCATGTAAGAAAGAAAACGTTTTTTCCCCGAGGGTGTGATTCAGTTATGTTTATTAAATCCTCTATGTCTTTGCTGAATTCTCAGCAGTATTTATCTACCTTCTTACTTCCATACAAAATATCTGGGTGAACTGTGCTGTACAAATAAAATGAGATAAAATGGGTTTCATTTCCCACACATGGATTTGGAAATACAGCAGTGATTCAAGAGACAGGTTGAAAATCTTTACGGATGTGCAGCAGATGGATTGTTTTTTCATCCAGGTGGTTTAAGGCTTTGACTTTAAAAATTCCGGCACTTCCACCTTTACTGGCAGTTGATAAACTAAATCTTCTCATTTTTGCCAAAAATGCCTCTTTATATTGAATGCCAACAGGAGGTCTGGGATTGAAACATAACCAAACACAGGTGGTTCAGAGGGTGGAAACAAGTTTTATCTTCAGTAGATGTACAATAACTTACTTTGCAAAGGATGTACTGAGCAACCCTAAAAAAGCCAGCAACGCCCCACCAACGGCCGTCTTCCTACAGCCAAAGCGGTCGGTGAACATGCTGACCACTGGTGAACAAAGGAAGATCATGCCCATGGCCAGGGCCCCAACCCAGGCTGTAGAGGAAGAGGAGAAGGGGGGGAAATTTATCATCAGCAAAACATAGAAATGTTGCGTGGTGTAGCCCAGATCTGACGTAAATACAAGAAAATCTTCTGTCCGTGTGAATAAGGCTCAGAGTCCATGCAACATGAAATGTAGTGTGGGCTGTTAATCGACATGTGAACGATATACAGGATACAATTCTGCACCATAAAACTTACACGAGGACAATGAGGATAAATAATCTCTTTCCTGCATGGAAACAATACACTATATCATTTGCCTTGTGCAATCTTTCAAAGGTTTCCCTTTCCAGATCATATGCAGCTGTAGCATTTGACTTTATTACTACAGGATGTTATAGTGTATACAACCCTGCTTGAAACTCTAATAACTGTAATAACTGTTGTGGAATAAAGATGAGAGAAAATGTTTAAAATATTTTTTCAATACATTCTGCACTTGAAAGTTATTGTATGAAAATGAAGATGGCTTCACTGAACAACAACCACCACCTTATGCAAAAGTGGCTGCACTCCTCTTCGTCTTCATTCTTCATCGTCTCATAGACATTTCATTACTTAGACATAAAAGCCTTGATATCTTTCTGTGACCCTGCACCATCTGACGTGATTTGCTATAAATATAACTGTATGAATCTGTGCTTTTTTATCGTGTCTTTGCCGGCATCATCTACATCAGGCGTGTTGTATAAGACGTTCTCATGCTGTATATGCAGATCAACGAGTGGATCACACTGGAAAGTTCTGGGCTGTGGTGTAATATCCATCCAGTGTTAAAACATAACGAGCCAGAATGATCTGGCAGAGACACTGCGTACCCTGAAGTGCAAACAAACAAATGTCTGGGTCCAGTCTCCCGGGGAGCAAAGGTAGCTTTAATGTCTACCATAGTGTCTGGGCTGAGGGTCACACACTAACAGCTCAGTGGGAATGAGACCAGAGAGAGCGATAAACAGACGGATGGACTGATTTACCTATTCACACACACATACAACGGTCTTTGTTGTGTGGGTTGTCCTTAACATTCTGTACTATGCTGTTCATGTCGTACATACATATATACACTACAAAGTCTCATTCTGTGTCGGGTGGGGCTGCACCTCCGTGCTCCTATAGTTTACTTATCCAAACGAAACAAGAGAACAAGTACTTCATGGACTCCCAGTGACTTTCTCTACAAAGTGTTTAATCTTGAGGCAATAGAAAAGACTTCATTGATAAAAGCATATAGCCTTCCTGCACATGCTGGCCTAAACACCATACATAAAAACATGCATACACCACTGAGGGTGAAATCAGTGACAATGCTGTGTGAGATCAGATTAACCTACTTTACTTTATAAGCCAGAGACTCGGGGTTTGGCTTCCCATAAGCACCTTACCATTACAATTGCACCACATTGCACCACTGATCTAGACAGCAAAGAACCACTCTCTTAAGGGATTCGGTATCCTTTAAACTAGTAATCTGTTTTGTTATCCAACAAATCCTGGAGGAAATAGTTAGCTCTTCAGCTGCTAAATACCTAATTTTGTTCACCAGATGATCGCTAATTTTGACTGCCTGCTATTTTATTTCTCAATCAAACAGCTACCTGCTGTGGCTGAAAATGACCCTAATGAGAGCTTATGAGTGTATCTAAACTGGAAAGTCCCTGGCTGTAAAAACACAACAGTGGTGAACTAGAGAGTTGGGTTTAAATCTTTTCTCTGTTGGTTCATTACTACAAATGATTTTTCACATTACACATCTGATCCATTGTCAATAAGAAATAAAAAAATGTGGATAAAAGCAACTTCACAGTGTATATAGATTGAATCTTTATTAGTTCCACAACTGACCACTGAGCAACTATGTTGAGGGAAAAAACATGTTGTGCAGTGCAACAGATTTCAGCTTAGCTCTTACTTCATATTTGCCCTGAGGCTTAACATATGTCTTGGCAGTGTGGAAATACCAAGCTGAAACCTCAAAGGACAACATGCATAAACTATCCCTGACCCTACAGGAAGGTTAGGTTGATGGTGGTACCAAGGGACAGGCCATAAATTACCTCCATGGTGTGCACATGCAGTGATGGGATCCACAAGGATAGCCTCCAGCTTTGGCAGTGCGTGCATAAATATATATGGTACACAATCAGAAATGAAACGCACAGCCATAAAATTTAATGACATACCATGTGTGCATTGCTCTAAAATGTTAATCGCCATAAAACCTGCTCAGCTCAAAAACTCCTGACAGAACTGGGTTGACTTTAGTTAGGTTTGCAGCCCTCTGGTGCCTGGAATCTCAGAAAATTGATGGCCACAGCGAGCTTCTGGGATCACTTGTATTTCCCCATCTTCTCATATTCCTTCTTTGAAGAAAATATGTCTGTGTGGTGGAGTAAATGTGTAACTGGCAGCACTAATGCTTCTTACCAAAGATCGAGAAAAACAACAAGATTAAACCAAGGCTGTTAGTTCACCTGGCTGAATGTATTGTTAGAGGGAGACTGTGGACCACTGAGAAATACTGTACAGTAACATACTGACAGGAAGGAGCAAAGGGCAGACAGCATATAATCGAGAACTTCAATAAGCAGAGGGGTTCATTTCAAGAAACTTTTCTTTCAATCCAGCTCAGTACAGCAATCCTAACTGATGGTTGTTTTATTATGCAATTTCTTTGTCTCAAACCTGCACCCACAGGTTCTTGGCTGGACTCATGTGGAGAAGATTATTACAGCTCTGGGGTTAAACTGTGCAACATGCCGCATACTATGTAAAAAAAAAAAAAAAATCAAAGCATGTTGTCTGCAACAAACCAGTTTTAATGTACAATCAAAGGCTAACAAAACTGCACACCCATGTCTTTTCCCTCCACTCTCTTTTCTGGCCAATCAGATCACCGAACCCCCGTTTGTCCCCCTGGCCTGGCACAAGAAAAGGTCTGTGAAAAGACTGTGTACTCATTAGAGACAATTAGGTCTGAACACTTTCAAACAAAAGAAAAAGCGCGAGAGAGACTGTGTGTGTGTGTGTGTAGTGAGCGGTTTAAAAACAGTCCCTCTCATTAAGTGATGGATGCAATCTGACAGCAACAGACAGACAGAGACTCTATATGTCCTATCTGTACATTGCAGGAACAAATACAAATGTCTTGCGGCAGAGAAGCGCTGTTGTATTTTTAAAGAGGTAGCTGCATTTAATGCACTGAGAGGTTAACTGAGGTGAGTTTGCGTAGCTTTTAGAGGAAGTACAGGCATAATGCTTATCTTTTATCTTCGTTTTGTTTACCACATATGTTTGTGGCGAAACTAGACCAAACCAGACCATGCAAGTTTCTATAATATGCAAATTTTATACTTTGATACATGTTTAGCCATGTGGCTCTTTTGACTAGTTGATTAAATCGGCGTGGATCATATATACTCACAATTATCTTTCATTCCAAACAAACCAGCTTTGCCATTGCTTTGAGTACACTAACACTGAGTCATCCGCATCATTCAGGTCTTCTCACGGCATCTAAAACTGACATCTGTGATGCAACAATTACCTCAAAATTGCAGTTACAACATAAGAAACTAAGATCACATAGATCAGTGAGTGCATTTTTTTTTTTTAACCACAATTACTGGTACAGTATGTTGGCACGATACTGCCGGACGTGAATTTCAAATGAAGCAAGAAGCTGAGGTGATCTTGATTTTGAGCTTTCATTTGAGTGTGTTAACGTTCACATCAGATCATCCGTATACTGTGGCTATTTAGCCCCTCAGACAGCAAGTGAAGCAGGAAGCACTTTCAAAGAAAACTGTTTACAGTTTGCTCTGTGGATTATCCTGAGTAACAAAGACATTGTTCCTGCAAAGACGTGTTCACATGTTTGCAATGCTTTGAGAAGTACTAACAAAACGTTTTTCCCTCCAATGTATTGGGTGGCAGCAGAGACACATATCTATACATTTGGGCAAATAAAAAGTATCTGCATTGATAGACACCACTGTGCTAAAAGTTAAAAAAAACAAACAAACATATTTTTGGAATTGGATTGACTCCACCTTTCAAAGCTGAAAGAAATCCACATAATCATTGTTTCATTAGAAATCCAATGTGGCAAAACAATCAAAAACAAATGGATGTCCAAATGGTTTCTGACCATGAAACCATTTCCCACAGACACAGAGGAAATATTCTATCTGCTAAACAATGAAACATATTGTGTGCAAAGCTGTCCTGGGTACTCAGAGCTACAGTAACAATAGCCTTACGTACTTTGGCAACACTGGCGGAAACACAAAGGTACAACACCATACGCAAGACTTGGTACGGAAGCCCATTCCCTCAAGGCCATATGAAATGCCCTAAACAGGTGCTAGGAAGGGACAATGTCCCATTTCATGACAACTGCAACTGGAAAACACACTTTCTTGTGGTTAACTGTATCCACTAGCCAACAAAAGTCAGCTTTAAAAACATTAACAGGGAAGCTGGTAGCACGCTTAGTGATGTCTCCATTTGCACCATCACCAACAGTCATGTAAGACTTGTTAATCAGTGAAGAAGCCAGCAAATGTTTCAGATGAATCCTCACTTAGCTTTTTTGTTTATTTTAGCTAGTTTCAGCGGTGCGCGGGTGTGTGTGACGTTCTCTTCTGATACGATTTCTTTGCTTTGCATTTTCACCTGCTGGAAAACTGCCTAGGAATAAATTCATTAACTTAATTGATGAATCCACATTAAACAAAAAACTGTTTACCCATGTTGTGTTTCTGTAAGTACCTACTTGTGTGTGGTGCCTTTAGAGACTCTGATCTGACACGAACCCATTCCCCCTGCCCTCTGGAATGCCAAAAATGCCACAGCTCTCCCTGATCTGCCAACCTGGGATTTCCAGCTACCCAGGAGATGCTGAAGAAATCTGAGGCAGCAGAGCTACACTGTTAGGACTCCACAGAAAAAACAAGTATGTTAATGACCTAAGAAGAGACAGCATGGACACCTGTTTCTGTTCTTTTTACTGAGTTGATATTGGGTTTTTGAGAAATGTTACTTTTGAGATATGATACTATGTCTTTTATTACACTGCAGTTAGGCTTTATTAAGCTGTTCATTTGAAGACTGCAGGGATCCCCGTGTTTCCCCCACCACTGAAAGAGCAGGACTTTTAAATAACAGCTAATTCTATACAAATTTTAGTCACTTGTTCCAGTTGAACTTGTTTTTCAAATTCAGGGCCTGACACTGATCCCCTTGAATTCATGGCTACCTGCATAATATTGCTTACCAACAACTTTAAAAAGTAAATGTTTAAAACTAATATTGATTAATAATGATTGCCAAGTCAAATAACACAGAAACAAGGTTACACAAAGTAGAAGAGCAAACACACAACACAACATTTAAACACAGACCTTTGCAATTTTGGGAACGTTCATGAACACATCGGCAATATCTGCCTAGTTTTACTTGTTTGTTAACACTGTTATTGCAGTACGTATGAGCTTTTCTGAAATGAGTGTGTGTGGACGTGTCAAACTTTTGGTGTTAAAAGGCTGGTTTCCAATCTGCAAGTGTGGGAGGCCGTTCGAGGTGCGTTCATATCATTTATGCATTATCAGTGCCTTTTTCACATTTAATAGGGAAATCTCTTAACGCCCAAATGCCACTGTCAGACTGATTTACTGTGTGTACACTTAAGACTGACGTTAGAGTGGAAAATGACTCCTTTACTGATGGAGCAGTGTTGCTAATGGAGCCCGAGATACGTCACTTTTTACTTAATGTCTTTGAACAGGGCACCAAATTTGTGTATGCAAGAAAAGAATAAAGTTTACCTAGAGTTATTTAAAAAAAAACACAGCTCTACATTTATACACGGAGGGGACAGAATGTGTTTGGATGAGTTTTGTCTCATTACAGTCTCTTTACTGTTTCACACTCTTGGCATATAGATAGGGATCAATGAAAAATTTATCACTCGCTCACTTAGTCCCTTTCTTCTGCCCCTTCCCAGTTTTGCAAACTGCAGAGACGGTGCTGCAGTGTGAGCCTCCCTCCCACGTTCACCGCACCCATGTTCGGTCACACATCATCTCACAAGGGGCCCCCCCCCCCACTGATTGTAAAAGCACCACGATTTTTTCTTTGCGACTGTAGAAGACTGTTACTTGAACTCAGCATCCACCTTGACATGTGACCACAGAGGTGATGAAACTTGACCATGCCATGCTGTAATCAAGCAAAACAACACCATCTGCAACTCATAATCCACTCACCTCTCCTTCATTGTTTTCTTTTGTTTGGAAAAAAACAGGCTACTCTGATCCCCCACCTTGTTACTCCTTAGCTATTTTGAAAATCTCTTGTTTATCTTGTAAGGCTTAATAAATACCGAGTATAAAGACTTAATGGTAATCTCGTATCAAGATTTAATCACATCCCAGTTTTTTCTTGTCATCTTCTCGCTTTATGGCCCTGTGTTCTTGATGTTATTGTTGTAGTAGTTTTTTTTTTGTTGTTGTTTGTTTGTTTTTTGCTTGTGAAGCACTCAGGATGTTTAGGATGTTCCTCACATGTCAGTTTAACTTTTGTTGACTGAGTAGTTCAAAAGGAGCCTTTACAACCGTGACAATTGGAGCTAAGCTGTTCCCCTCTTTCCTCTGTTGCTGAGAGGGAAAGGTCAGGACTCAGCCCACTCGCTTAATCCTTTCACATATGAGAACAAACCAAGAATTAAAGCCAAGGAACGGCTGGAGATGAAATCCTCATCAACAAGCCAAAAAAAAAGGGGAAACGACAGAAGTACCTAGATAGCAACTGCCCTCTGTTGCTTGCAACGTGTACAGATTACCTCTGGTTTCACATGAATCTTGAAAAACAACTATCATGTGTATCAAGTGCATGCGCTCAGGCACAAAATCTTCATAGTTCCCACAAACTTTCTACCAACAAAACATGAACGTAATGGGATGCTTTGTCGCATAGATTTCCCCAACATAAAGTAGAGAGGACAAAGTGCAAGACACCATTAAACATGTTGATCTTATATAAATGACCCTGATCATGACTGACTTTTGAGTTTATTTCATCTCCCTTTGTAACTGTCTTCACCCTGATAATAATAAAGGTTTAACTTTGTTTCTAGGGAACAGTCTTAGAACCATAATCCCTTCCCACACCCTGACCTTAACCTTTTGCTGGTAATCACAGGAAGTTCAGAAAAATACCTACTCCTGTTACATGCTACTTCCCACCCTCAAAAAACATTTCTTTCCACTGAGACGCGGAGAGATGAGTATATGGCTTTACACCAGCTTCCATTTGATGAAGAGAAGCAGTTTGCCTGAGGAGAGGGTCTGTCTCACTCCCCGAATAATTATTCATTTTGTGAGTACTTCAGGCCAAAACAACGCCATGAAGAGACCAGACCTCTGGAGACGCAGGCCTCAAAGTGTCCCAGTGACAAAATCAAGTAAATGTCAGTTCCTTAATAATTTCCTTTATCTGGAGATTTATTTGTCTAAATAAAACATGACTGTAACTGTCCCATTCCTTTATAGTAACATCAGTGACTTCTACAGCATGATGGATTTCTTTGTCTGCTTTCCATCTTGCCTCCCCTGTTACTCTTAAATCACACTCAAGTCTGAAGCATCCAGGAAATGAAGAGAAATGACTTGAACATACACCAGCAAAAGCCCGTGATATGATCCTCAGGAAAATGATTTAAAGTGAACAATGTAGGGAAACACAGCAGTGAACACTGGCCTTATTCTGGTCATGTACGTCAGAGTCGGTTGTAAACAGCATCTTTATTGTTAATATCAGTTACTGGAATTGAATTATGACTAAGTCTTTTAACTTTTTTTTAAATTCCATATGCAGAACAAATGACTCTGATTTGAATCGACAGGTTCTTTTTTCATTCCCCACTTTGATGAGGTTATCCTTGTCACACTTAATAAGGACAGTATGCTTGCAGGTTTACAGACTGTTCAAATATCTACTGTGCATTTTCAATCTGTTTCTATGTGGCAAACGTTCAGGCACTCAGGGAGAGGTTTAAATCAAAGAGGCATTTGTGACAATCTAAAAAGGATTTGCAGCAGCTGGCTACAATGGTGTTATAGTGAATAATAAGGACACTGTTAGTCATTTGAAAGCTAGTTAATCATTGAACATGATGGTTTTCTCCTCACATGCAGCTCAAATAAGGGATAAGGGGGGATTTTCAGGTAGCTTGAATGCTCAAGAAAAAATTATAATGCAGCTAGATGTATTGCAGAGGCTCATATGTCATTTGATACTATGGGTAGCATGCCACTTAAAGTGCAAGGGAAACTCACTTGAACCCTGAGCTGACCCACATCTTTTATTTTAAAATCATGTGAAGGTGAAGGTGCCCATACATCATATGCTGCTATTACACTGCTGTTACTGACTTACAGATGCCATCTGTTTTTGTCATGCTGGTGGTCTGGCCACCAGCAAGAGGATCACCCAACTGAGATGCAAACTCACCACATCTCAATTCATCATTCATTGTAACAAAGTCTGCACCCTGGACAAAATGTACCTATGTCCACGACTTGATGTGTCGCGTCCAGTTCCTCTCAACAGAGAGTATGCTACTCACCCACTTTGAACTGAGTCGTCTTGTCCTCCGGATCTGCATGTTCCTCCGCCAGCATCGAGTGCAGGATGCCGAAAGAGTTTTGGATCCCGAAGATCGACCCGTTGCACCAGGTCGCAGCGAGAACCACCAGCCAGCCGAACCCTCCTTCCGGTGGGACGAATCCTGCACCGTGGCCGGGTTGCTTCACCTGCACCCCCGCCTCGGAATCAGAGGGCGGCTTGCAACCGGCCTCCATCAGCTGCACGGTGCTGTCCTCCTGCACAATTTTGCTCTCGCTACCCGCCGCCTGATCATCCTTGTTTCCGTCGGCTTCGTGGGGAGCATCTCTCTGCTCCATCTGGGGATCTGCAGCGGGCTGCTCCGTGCGGCCGGACGGCTGTGCTTGATTGTCTACCCCGTTGATCCCCATGCTGTCTGGTCCGGTGGCGAGGTTAGAGTGAGCTCTTGGCGCACATGCATGAGATATAGGTCACTCACATAAGAGCACCGATTTGAGAGACAGATTCGATTGGCTACCTGTTAAAATGTGTAAGACACACGGTTCTTTGCTGACAGCCGAGCCTTACACGCCGCTCGTAGCCCGGGTCTGAGCGTCAACTTCAGCGAATGAACTCCAACCTGCGGACGTTAAATGTGTCATTCTGGTCGGAGGTATGTCTTTTTCCAGGAATTAGCAGGCACCGCCTATTTCTCCTTTTAATGTCAGCCTGTGTTTTTAGGAACAGCCTATAGGGACTAACACCATGTTACTTTTGTTGGCTTCCCTGCTCGGTGCCAAACGCGGATCACCAACCGGTGAAAACGTCCATTCTACCTCGACGCCGTATCTTCCCGTCACGCTGCCCGCATACCGCCCGCAACATCCCGCGGTCGCTAAACAACTAATCAGGCGCTCCTCCTCTCTCATCTGATATCTTTCCACGGCGTAAATGTGAAAAAAGGTAGGCCCGTGTGGCTGTCTCGGCTCCCAAGTGTCAACACAACTACGGCCGTCATTCAAGCGCTCTCCCCCGCCTCCTCTCCCCAGCAGATGGTCGGTCGGAACCAATAGCTGAGCTGCAGTTACAGTACAGCGGTGGGACGAGTCTATCACTCGTGTCTAATCGGACTCACGTAAAGAGCCGAGTAATGCTCGGACCACTGGTCTGGTGGTGGCACGGTGTCAGTTAACCATCGACAGCGACGTACGTTACTCGTGGATTTTCATTTAGCAAACGGGGGGGGGCTAATGAGCTATGCTAGCACGTTGCTAGCTTCACTCACTGTTGCCATGGAGCGACTTGGTTTTATCGTGCTGGGTATCTCTACACTTTGCTTTGATACCTCTTGTCTTCCATCAATGCTGATAGACTAGTTAGGTTAAGACACTGCTGTTCACTATGGATGTAAGGACGAATTAATTAGACGCTTACAGTGCAAATTAGTAAGCAAATTAAGCCATTCTCGGCTCGTTAATGAATTAGTTTTGTAGCGTGTTTTGATGGTTTCCTTCCCCATGTATACCAGACCACTACTATTTCCTGTACAGCCTACTTCCAGGTTCCCGCCTATTTCTGATTTCACTTTAGTTAAAATGCAAGTATACAAAGGGAAGGGAAGTAAATATGACATATCTGGAGTATTTCCAATTTGTGTGACTTATCTGCTTTTCAGAGGACAGTGTGGTGCTTAGTCCACTGCAACTATTTGACCCTAACCCTCGTAAAAGTAAAAGCAAAACAATGGTGTAAATACTCATAACTGAAAGTAAAAGTATCCATTAATTAAAACCTGATGTACAATTGTAAGTAACACAGCATATGACCACTTTTATGTGATGTACTGTAAGGGTAATAAATGAACTAACAATGAGCCATAACTGTTATACATAGTTTTAAATAAAAATGTTAACTTGTAATTGATTACCTGTGGGAGAAAAATGTAAATAAAAAATACTTAAATACTTTGATTAAAATATTACCCTCTGAAATGTAATGATATATAAGTGTAAAGAAGTGTAAAATGTAAGTACTCAAGTAAATTGTTGAGTATAAATTGCCCAAAACCTGTACTCAAATATACTGTTTAAATTATTAAATGTACATCCTCACGTGCCACCTGTTTTATCACTGTGGTATTGTAGTTTTTATTCTCCTAAAACATCAGCATTCCTCTCCCAGCACAGACAAAAAATGCAACATTTTGTAGGCCTAAATCAGGCCAGAATGATTATTTTGTTTTTGAATATGTAGGTCAAGCACGCATGCAGTTAATAAACAAAGCTGCTCTGCTTGGACTGATTCATCGTTATGAGTTGCGGAGGAGTCAGGGCAGAGAGTGTCCTGGCAGAGATAATTAAAAGGAAAGAACTTCACACTTGAGCAGTGTTTTCAAGAGAGTGAGCAGCAAAAAAAACTGCTTGAGCAAAGACTGCATGATATTCCCTTGAGTATGACCTAAGTATGTCATGTTAAGGTAACGACAACATTACAAAAATGTTTTGACCATAACATTTCAATCTAATACCTACTGACATGAGTCATCCAAAGATTAAATCAAATCAAGTCATCCAATGAACAATTCCATTGTATTCTAATAGATAAACCAATGTAAACAAGGCCCACTGTTTTCTCAGAGATACTGTAAAGAGTTTTTTTTTAATTCGTGGGATGACTGAAAAAAGTCTACAATAACAAGTGTTAACCACTATGAGGAGCTACAACCCTGTTTAAGGCAGTTCAGTATTGCAAGCACATGAGCAAGGCTGGAGATTACCCAATAGTTGCATTCACTACAGTTAATCCTACAGATGCACTCCCTAATATGTTTAAGGTCCAATTTGTTTATGAACAATATCATGGAGATCACAGCACTCACATTCAATTCAACTGACTACTGACAACATTAAATAATTGCCATAAAACAAACAATAGATAAAAAGTAAC
>OMNW01031368.1:27969-40000 GCA_900303245.1 Selene dorsalis
TAACTGTTTATTCAAAATCACCTGGTCATCTGGACAAGAGGCCTTACCCTTCTGCTGCATTTAATTTAGTTGAACAGGCTTTAATCTATCTGATCTCTGCTGCTTCGTGTACAAGTCCAGACAGTGCCCTTATTCCCCTATAATGGTGCCCCAGGTTGTAAGCCAGCTGTTGGTGTGCCAGCAAATGACTGAGCTAAGAAGACAGATTCAAACTCATTAAATGCACGTCTTTATATAAATTAATTTAAATTTGTTGGGGCTCACTGACAGTAACAACCACAATCATGTTGGAGTACTGTAAATGCTGACCTAACGTCATCCTGCATTCATACCAGAAGGCGAGTAATCATGTGCTACGTGCCCACCATTCAGACTTTCCATTCACTCCTTGTGTATTTGGTGTTGTGTAATCTATTTGAGCTGTGACACATTTAGTTGCTCATCAGAAAACATCTGAGATATTCCACCATGTGATGTGTTTATTGCCATAGTATGGTTACCATGACTAGGTCACCCAGTAAAAAGAAAAGGGGACACACCAATTAAGCGTCCACTCCCTAACAATATTACCATCTATGGATTTCAGTTCTGGATTGTAACTGAATTACACTTGTTGGATTTTTTTAAGCCTTTACATGCTTTTAAGTGGTGACCATGTGAGACCTGCTCTTCAGATGGAGCTTCATCACACGCCTGTTTCCAATTAGCCCCTTGAGGCACAGACTGCAAAAGACTGCATGCCCCATTCTAGGTACAGGAGTAAAAATAGCAGTTCACACAACTTCTAAGAGTCTGGTTACAAGACTACCCCAGGATTCCTTTTGAATGAAATGGGGGTCAAAGTAGGATATAGCTAATGGTTGCACTTCCTGTTTAAATTGGAATACTTTAAATCCTCAGAGAGGTGTGGGTAGAAGAGGGAATAAGCATCTGAGAGGGGCCCACACATGTCTGAGTCTGAGAAATGGAGGCTGAATTTGTGGGTGAGTACGGCAGTTGACTGTTACACAGAGGAGGGGGAATTCCTGCCTTATATGACTCTTATCTCAGTGAGCTAAGAGACAAAAGTATTTAGTTTCAGTAATAATTTATGCTGTTTGCGAAATTGTGCCACGGTCTACAATCTAAAGATGGTGGTGGCTTTATACAGGCAGGTTGTCTGATTCCTGTCCATCCGCATGCTCAAACATGCTGTGATGTTGGGAGCAGGAACCTGCACTGGCGGCATAGTCATTATCTCGAGTAGTATGACTCACACTGTATTCAGCTTCCTTTATTCCTCTGGGGCCTTGGGATTACAATTTTTTTCAAAACGTCAGCATATGGGGAACTTACAACGGCAGCTGAAAATAATACCTTATGACTAGAGTCCTTAGCAATGTCACCCACTTTTAAGTAAATTATTGAAAAGGGCTACACAAGCACTATGACACAATATGAGGGCATGTTTGAAATTGAGGACAAAACTGTGAACTATATCAGTGCTGTAATCTGTACCAGTTACCATATGCGCCTGCCCCCTTTACCATGCTTAGTTTCATGTGAGCAGTGAGTCTAGACATTTGTCCTGGAATGACCCAGAGTGTATAGCTGCCGATTTAGTCAGAGACTCCCTATAAGACTGCACATACATACTATGTATGTATGACATAACAGAATGGGAATGTAAGTCTGTAAGTAGCTTACAGCCTGTCACATACTGCACAAAATGTCCTTTTTTTGTGTGTGTGTTAAGTGATAAGGACGTGAGTTTTTAGAGCCAAAGTACCAGAGAGGAGGAACAATAAAGTTGATTTGAAGGAAAAGAGGAGTTCTGTTACACTCTGGTGTAATCCTGGCTACACAGCACGTCAGCAAACAACCAGTATTAATACTTTTATATGAAACTTTTTTCATTAACAAAAGCAAGGTGAGATGGTTCAGCACTGAGACATTATTAGTTTCTTAAATCCACGAGTATGATACTACTGGACAGTTTGAGGTTACAGTACTTCATGGGACTGTGTGATGAAATACCTAAAATCTGTTACTGTTCTGGAAATGTGTGTTAACATTTCTACAGTGAATGAGGTAATACTCAGAGTTCCAGGAGACTGATTGTCTCGTTCAGGAATGAATCATTAATTCTGTGATAAGTCACAAACCTGTACCACCTAGTCACAGATGGGGGTGTTGAAACTTATCTGCTCCTGACGTGGGCAGGTCTACAGACAAGGTGGAAGAGATGGTTGTCTCAAGCAGTCCAAACAACCTGAAACCAAAGAGATGAGGGTAGACTTCAGGAGAGGCTCCTTTCTCTCTGTCACCCATTTACACACTTGCCTATACACTTTTTTGAATTTTCTACTGAGCGTTGCAATAAAACTGCACAGTTTTAATATGTATATATGATACAGATATTCTTGGTTCCAAGTGGTTTAAGTGTTAACAACTATACACGCAGATTTACAATCACCTATTTGCAGGCTTTGTATTGACTACCAACCAAACATAAACAAGTCTAGAGTCATACCAACAGAAAAACAACAGTGCTTTGAGATGAATGCTAACATCCCACAGTGACAGTCTTAACCCACTGATATTTACTAGATTTAGTGTTCACTTTGTTCTCAAACTTACCCACTGTGTTTGCAGGGTTACGATATCTATGTGGCACTAAATGCATAGGACAGCTCAGGCTGAGGGGGCTGTCATTCATTTTGCATGTATTTTGTCATAAATCAAAGTTTATGAAGACCTGACAGCATGAATCAATTTCTGTGTCATATCTTTTATCAATCCATCCTGTTGAGTATTTACTCCTGAGCAAATAATTTTCCTTAGAAAAAATGATCATGTAGTCATTCTTTAAACATTATGCTGTTGTCTTTCAGCCTGGTCCTCCACCAAAGGCAATAACTGAACCAAGAGCAAGATTAACAGAGTTTAGAAGATCCATGGCACTATTCCCACTTTGACTCACCATTAATCAAATAACATAGCCAATCGATTTCACGTTCTCTCTCCAACACTTACTGATCTATTGCCAAGATGCCACACAAGATCAGAATGTGTAATTAAGTCAGTTTCACATCTACTTATTCCTGCACTTGCTTACAAAAACAACTGTCCAGTTTAAAATGTTAATTGTAAGGTGATGATCACCTCACAGAGGAACTAGAGGAAAGGTCAGGAGCTTGTGTTATCCTCTGGAATATAAATGTGTGCACCAAAATCTGCGGTTATCCATTAAGTAGTTGTGGAGATACTTATTTTAATAAAGAGGTCCCAAGTGGTGGATGGACCGACCAAAAGCTACACACAGTCCCAAAATGAACAATTTAAAATAATCCTGAGAAATGTTATGGTCCCCTAATGACTGAGACTGGGTGGCTTCAAGTATGTTGTTATCTTTTGGGTGCTCCCATGAGGAGTTGCCATATATTTGATTTGGCACAGATTATACACTGGATGCCCTTCTTGACACAAACTGGTTGGGGAAAGTTTGGTATCAAACCATCGACCCAGGAAACCTCAGCCAACGGGATCTACCACATGAGCCCCGCTGGCCTCATATGATTAGTGAGAGACCAATCTGCCACAGGGGGGGTAATTGTACTTTTCCATACTGTTCTTGCTCAAAGCAACCACCCAGCTCATGTATGTGTCATGTAGCCCGGAGAAAATATTATTTGACAATAACAAGCCCATCATATGTATGTCAACACGTGCGGTTGTAACTGATGTTTCTCACCTCAGGCACCACCTTTGTCAGAGCATTTCCACAGGGTAAATGTCAGAGAACTTCAGATTCTTCCTCAGAGGCAACAAACTGCGAATTTAACAATGAAGTTGTGGCAAAGAGCTGGTCTCTTCTTCACAGCTATTTCCCAGATGCTCCCTTTAGGCAAAGACACATGTTAAAGATTTAGACAGGAGGAGGAATCCAAATTGTGAAACGTGTTTACCAAAAAGCAAATTTCAGCTCCAGACCAACATAGTTTGTCATTTTCTCTCAATGTGTTATGCATGTTCGCACATCAGACAAGACACATTTAACATGTTATCAAGAGCTACAGTTGGGTGAGATCAGGATTTATTTGACACTTTCTGTCATTTTGGATTTGGTCATATTCTGTCTTAATCTGTATATCAGCACAATTATGCATGTAATTGACAATACCAGAGTCTGCACACTACATTTTCTCCCAGTTGTTGTAAGTACATAAAACAGTAGATAAATCTGTACTCTATTTCCTGTTGTACATTTTAAGTGGCTATACATTTCAGCCTCCCTTCAGTGTTTAGTCTTATCTCATTCATTTATTGTTTCTTCCCACTAAACCCTTATCCTGTGAAAACAGTACATCATTTGCCTTTATATGAGGTTGATTTATGTGTGCAAGTGCAATTTCTCACAACCTCACTTTACTTTATGTTGCTGGTTTTGCGCCCCGCTACTTGGTAAGAAACAAAGTTAACAATGAACAGATCCTAAAACATTTATTGTGAGGGACAAAAAGCAGAAGTCGTTGGGATTTGGTTGAGATTTTGTTTGTTTAATCCTTAGGGTTTTGTAACTCAGAGACAAAGAGGCCCCAGCCCTGGTATTTTTCCTCTCATCTCTTCAATGCGGGCATTGGAATAAGAAAGAACGCGGCCGCTCTGCCAGCTTCACCCCATAAAAGGACGAGAAAAGAGAACGCTTTTATCGTTCTCCTCCAGCTTGTCACAATAGTGGCTGTGAAGCGGTGGAGGGGCCCTATGATAAACACAACTGCATGCATTCTTCACCCCCCGCTCTCAAATGGGACACATACACACACACTGAAAGCGACCACATGTCCTGCTCAGACAGCAAGAACACCTGCAGAGTATACGGGAGGTTTAGCTCTTAAAAAAGTTATCAAAAACAGACAGTTACACTAGGTTACACAAACACATACTGCAACAAGCACAAGCCTGCCTCCTGCTGCATCTCAGCAAATTAATATGCAGAGAAGCACATGGACACATGGACACACACCACACACACACACACACATTTCAACACATTTTTATCGCAAGAATTCCTCATAATGACTAATAAAGGCATAAAGACGGCTGGTTGAAAGCCCTGTTAAGAGAGACGAGAAGGAAGAGGCGAGAAGTGAAAAAAGACAGAGTATGAAGGAGTAACGAGGGAAGGGAGAGGCACTGAGCGGAGAAAAGGAGGGGGTGTTGAGGAGGAGGAGAGTGAGCGAAGCAATTTAAGACAGTGAAATCTAAAGAGTGAGTGAGCACACAGTCAGTGCAGACGGACTGGGAACAACAGAGGCTTAAAACACTTTAAGACTTGAACTATCCATCCATCATCATCAGTCAGGTACAGTAAAACTTTGCGAACACTTTTCTTTCCTTCGCTTTAGTTTTCATTCACTTTATCCGTGCTGTGATATGTGTGTTGGCCAGATACAAACCACTGGAACACTTACATGTTTATCCTTAGAGATTCAGTCATCCGGATCAGCATTTTAGGGCATGAGAAAAAAAAAAACCACTTCTGACTGATTGGGGTTATTTTAAAATCAACCAGAGGGTAAACCGAAACCAGCTTATTTTCTGACTGATCTCTGGGTTCCCACAAGAACTCATCTGGCTCGCTGCCAGGAGCAAATGATGGAAGTGCTGATGGGGTTACCTCAGTGGTCATATCCTTTCTTCCAGCACTCAGCATTTATTTATCTAAAGCTGTTTATAGGATGGAAACCAAAACACCATAAATGTTTGATTATACATGAAGATGTTGAACTATGGTGAAATAGCATCCTACTGACTTAAATCTGGCAAAACACTTTGGCTCTTTCCACTTTTAACAGCCTTTTTGTTTTTCTCTTCTTTGACATATCCAAATAAAAGAAAGAAAATATTTACCTCATATGTCCTAGCTAAGGACTATAGCAGATCTTTCAGCAAGCTCCGTCCTTTTCTACGGTGACTAAATCCATAATAATGTCAGCTATCAGCAGTTAACTTCAGTTTCTTTTCACCTTATTTGTGTTTTGGACACCTTTGTGAATGACCTTGATTTTTAATAGCTACAGGGTTATTTGAGACACAATCTTTTTATTATTATTATTATTATTATTATTATTTCTTCTCAGAGAGTGAATGGATGAACTTTGTGTTAACACTGTTAGTGATTTGTTTATCTCTGTGTTATTTTTTTCAAGTCACCATTATTTGTTATTTGTTATTTCCGTCTATAGGGATGGCCTCACTGTGCAAGAACCTGGTTGCGCTTCTTCTTTTTCTAATTGCCTCACCACTCCAAAACCACCTCTTCATTCAAGCCGCTTCTACTTCCTCTCCCATCACTCTTCCACGAATCATATTCATTAAAGGGTTGGGCTCAAATGAGGATGATGGCGAAGATGACAGCTTTGATGACCAAATCTCTCATCCCACCGAAGTGCTGTTTTCTGTGACTAAACCCCCTCTCCGCCATGAGATCTGCAAATACAATTTCTGCTTGGAGAATCAGGAGCCCTGTGCACAGATTTCAGCACGGACTGGATGCCTCTGTCCAGGGATGAGTAGGGCTGATCAGCCTCCTCATCCACCACGCATCCAAGCACTGCTGCCAATCACTGACGGGGATAACAAAGGGAAGGTAGAGGTGCAGTGGTGCGCACCATCCTCTGTTGTTTCTGGATACAGAGTAGTGTTGGAGGGTGAAGATACATTATTTGAGTTTGGAGATGCTCGGCGGCGAGCTTTGGTGGGATCTTTGGAAGTTGGGACCAAGGTGTGTGTGGAAGCGGTAAACAAAGCAGGACACAGCTCCCCCTCCGAGTTCTCCTGTAAGCGGTATGACACACATAAATCTTCTGAAAATAATCTGTTTGCCTGGGTCATAGGTGGCGGAGTTGCCCTTCTGCTACTTATCATCATAGCAGCTGTGTTACTGTGGAAATATAAAGTATGTCGAAATGGAAAGGAAGACTCCGCTGATGGACTAGGGAACCCTTCTTACAGCACGGAGGGAACTCTGTAAACCAGACAGTGCAGCATGGACAATCCAACCCCGTTACAGGCCCCTTGAAATAGTGGGGTTGGCACAGCGGTGTGATCACGAACAAAAGCCAAACAGTTCTGGGGTGGTCTAGTGAGTCATTGTAGCATGACAAAGTTGTTTACATTCCTGTTTCAGGAGTGGATATGTGACCAGATTGGGAGAGAGTGTAATGTTTTGGGAAAAACACAAACAATAATTCATTACTTTTTTTGCTTCTTTGTTTGTTTGTTTTTTTGATTAATACTACAGGTTTATTTGCTGGCAAATTGTCCTCTGTAGGTTTTATTTTAGTGAATTCAGTTGTAAATACTGTGTTGGGATGTAGTTACTGAAACTTTTGTAATAAACTAACAATTATTTTAATAAAAAAATATACCATGGGTGATTTTTTTTTTTTTCCACTCAAAAGGTTTTGCATAGGCATAGATTTTTTTAACACAGAGATGGGTGACAAATGAAAGAAAAAGGATGATGGCAAACCAGCAGATTATCTTAAATGAGCCTCGGCATTAAATGGTAAACTGTACAAGTCTAGGCTGTGAGTCTCAGAAACAGACAAGCTAGCAAATACTTTGAAAAACTGCTCATGTAAAGGGAAAGTATAGAACACACTAATTTCCTCTGTTTAGTTCACATTAATGCATTAATGCTTGTTTACTTCACTTCTGCTTTCTTCCAGTGATCATATTTAAAAAAAACAAAGAAACAAAAAATAAATAAATAAATGGCATATTTGGTGGCATCCTCACTTAATTTTTAGTATGCCAATATGCATGAGTGCATTTACTTCTGATACTTGAAAGTTCTTCTCTTATGCTTTTACTTGAGTGCAATTTTATATACATTTTTTGACATTGCAGTATAGTTTCTGTTATTTAAGTGAAACATCCTAAATGTTACCTCCACAACTACCTGTAATTATCCAACTTCGTCTTTTATTTCGAAAATCTTGAAACGGCACCGCAAGAAGGTTATCTAATTGGCTTATAGCCAAAGTCAATCAAGCTAAGTCCCGCCTTCCCATCGTATCTAAGCCAATGACGTGCCACCTTACAATATGAGGAAGAAGGTCCCGTTTATGCTCTTATCGCTTCAAACACAGGATGGCGAGCACAGGTGAGTCTGTCTTCCTACCTGTCTCGGTGAGATAGAAATGCTTCAACCAACTATACTTTATTTGAATTTCCGGAACAACTTGGTGCATCCTTCATTTTGGAGAAGAAACTTGTGTTGCGTTCGCAACCCAACACTTGTTTAGTTAATGAATAAACAACAATCCTTGCATCGCTACTAACTGTGTCAACGGTTATGAGTGCTTTTGTAACTATCTCGCCCATTTGATAGATATTGAGAAAGCAAACTATTTGTTCTGGTAAAATATTGAGGTTTTTTCCTCGTCAGTTACAGATATGGCAGACTTAAGAATGACTCAGCAGACACTAAAAGTTTTCGATAAGGTCAATCCGGAAGCAACAAGTACCCTGAGAGAATGCAGTCCGGTTGCCTAAGCAACAGACAACCATTTCCAGTAGCCGACCCCTACTGATAAACCTGATAAACCTGATAAGTGTGCATGCCATAACGTGCTTTATCAAAGGCAGTGGGCTCAATGTACCTTTACTCCTAATTTTTCTTTACACACACACACACTGGTACACTGATAAGAAACAGAACAAGTGCCGACATGAGGGAGCAATCTTCAGGAAAGGAATGCATCATGAAGAGGAATTCAGGGTTTATTATCACCCTCTTCTTTTCTGTCCTAATCTCAAACTTCTTATTGCATCTAATGTTTGATCAAATCCCTAAGGTAGTGCTTAGTAACCTTCTCCTTGGCAACGGTTGGAACTGGGTTGGAAAAACTATTCTCTAGAGTTGTGTGACAGCCAGAGCCTCAGAAAACACTGCACAGACTGAGGGAGGACTGGATTCAACTAAATTCAGGGTGCAAATGTCCTGCAGTCCATTGAGAAACTGAAATTGCGAAGAGGCCGATTTCAACAACAGGACAATGATCCAAAGCAGATGTTCAAATCATAGTGTGAACTACTTGCCCTCACAGTCCTCTGACCTAAACTTCACTGAAAATCCGTGGGTAGATTGCAAACATGCTGTGTGTGAAAAACAGTATAAAAACATCTGAGTGTGTGAAGTGATCAGCTGAAGAGTCAGTAAAAATTCAGAATATAAAGAATTTGGCCAAACCTTTCCACATGCCACAATTACACCTTTTTTTTCCTGCGAAAAAACTGACACCCCATTAACAGTCAAAGATGAGCAAATGTTTTTATGTCTGTTGCTGCAGGAGTTGAATGATTTGGCTTTTTATTTTTTGTACAGCTGTGCACCTCAATCTGTATAACTCAATTTGTTATATCCTTCATTTTGGAGAAGAAACTTGTGTTGAGTTCCTACTAAGTGGTTACTCAACAGTTTTAGTTAATGAATAAACAACAATTGTTGCTATAGTGGCCATACTACCAATTATACTGTGAGTTTGTGTCAACTGTTGTGTGCCCTTTTGTAGCTATCTCACCAATTTAACAAATATTAAAAGAGAAAACACTGATAAAATATTGAGGTTTTCCTCATCAATCATATATGCAATTTTATATATGGCAGACTTCAGAATGACTCTGCAGACATCATGTTACAGTGTTACACATGGCTGGTTAGTTGTAAAATCTCAAGTCAGTGAAGTAAGTGAAGGGTGCAATCTCATGGAGGTTTTCTGACTTTGACTAGCCTTCAATGTGCTGTGTTATCTGTCATCACCAGTTACCAAGGAAATCTCCTATGGAGAACTGAAAGCACTTCTGGGAAAAAGCCAGAATCTCCTCCTGGTTGATGTTCGCAGTAAAGAGGAAGTGGATAAAGGACACATTCCTGGATCCATTCACATCCCAGGTGAGCGTCTTTTGAAATTCACAAAATCTCCATCAAGTGAAATAGCACGGCTAAAATTCACACTGTGTTAACCACTGTCTCATTCTGAGCACTGGATTTCCCTATTTCCCCTCATTTTTTCCACTCAGACTTCTTTTGGATGTGTTGTGTAGCCTTGAAAAAGCATTGACTTGAGTAAAAGCACTGCGGTGCGGTCTGGTTCTGTCTGGTTTTTCTAACCCCGTTTCTCAATTTATGTCAATGTTGTTTGTCCATCATCTGCTCAATCTCAAAAATGCTTCTTTGCGTCCTCCCTTTTCATCATTCAGTTGACACAGTAGAAGCTGCATTTGCAAAGGAGCCAGAAGAGTTCAAGGCCACGTATGGAGTAACCAAGCCAGCACTGGATGCCCCAGAGCTGGTGTTTCACTGCCAGATGGGCAAGCGAGGGGGAGTGGCCACAAGCAAGGCCCATGAGTTTGGATACGTGAAGTAAATAAACTATTTACTATTTATAATACACACAGGTTCACAGACCATCTTACTTTTAAATAGTCTTTTACATGAATAGCCCTAACTCTGATGTAATAAGTAACTATGTAATGTCTGTCTTGTGTTTCAGTGCACGCAATTATGTTGGCGGATACAAGGAGTGGTCCGAGAAAGAAGGGAAGTGATTAGTGTTGAAGGACAGTCTCGTGTAAATGTACAGATGGGTGACAAATTAATGGAAAAATCCACATGTAGTAACTTGGTAAGGTCTTGCGCCACCTTGAGCATCCTTTACAGCTTCACTTCTTCCCTGTCACATATTTTCCAACTCTCTGAAGTTAACTGGAGAGATTAACAACATTTGACCAAAAGACAATATCTTGGGAGAATATGTTTCTCCCATGTGATAGTTTGGCGGTGGTTTCCCATATATTATTTGTTGAGTTGTAATATGGAGACTAACTGTGTGGGCCATTAGCGATGGGTCGACCCAGCCTTATTGAAGCATTAAGGCTTTCAAACTAACTGTGTCCACTTGGGACACATGAAAATACCACTACACATTTTCAAATCCAATGAGTCCTTTTGTTCCCCGTATGGACACATTGATATTTTTCGAATGCACTTATTTATATCTCCATGTTTTTCCTTCATTTTCTCACCAATCTGTATATCTATATAAAGTAGTAATTGTGAAAGGTTAAGGGACAAATCTAAGAAACATTTTGCTGTTATATTTATCTTTTGGTACTACTGTACACAGAGCACACAATGTACAAATGAATACAAATAGAGTAAGTTATTTAAATGTATTGATGATTGATGATATACAAAACTAGAAAAAAACACTTCTTCCATGGCAAAAAGATGTACACAGCGATAGCATCAGCACATGGTGCTTCACCAATATGGAGCAGGGAATAGTTAATTTTTTCTTTCACAGACCAGGATTTTTGTCTCTTGATAAGACTTAATAGTGCGCAAGAATTTTACATATTATCTTACTGTTTATTTTTATGGACAAAAAGATAACACGTAGTAAAACACTGGGGTTTTCTCCACTGAGCTTAATATCCAGCAGTGTGTTCAAAAACAATATTTAGACCATAACATTAGGATAAAATTCACTATAACTGACCGCTGACCAGCTGAATGAATAAATAAAGCCTTTTTTAAAGCCCGGAAACCTTCACTGAGTGTTTTTACTGTGGACTAGTAACTTAAATAATTACAAAATCCTACCAAATAACAATGATCAAGTCAGGGTAATTTCCTTCTAATTCATATATTACCTATTTAAATTTCATAAAGTGTGTTGCTCTTGTCATACTGCCTATTATATTGTTGTTTTAACTGTACCACATTCATCTGGCACATAGACTGATCTGGCAGCTTTCATCACTTTACACATTAGGACTTACATACAAACATTTCAGAGCTCATAAAATGCAATAAACTTAAAAAAAAAAAAAAAAGCAATGCAGAAGATAACTGGCAACTACTGTATAATTAGTCATTTTTCAACAATTTGTGGTATGGTTCCAGTTTCTTAAACAATTTTAAAGAAAGAAAGTTGGACTAATGGTAACAAGAAGAGCACTATAAGTCCGTCACTTT
>OMNW01031368.1:47256-67192 GCA_900303245.1 Selene dorsalis
TTTGCATTTTTGTATTTCATATTTTTATTTTAACATTAAGTAAATAATGTCATCAGTCATTTACTGGAGCCATAACAGTGAGTGTTTGGCTTTTCTGTGTCACATGAAAGGACCAGGAGAAGATGAGTTCAGCCGCTGATGTGATTCTCAGTTCATCCATCAGTATCGTGAGCTGCAGCAGCAACATGGCCTTCAGACAGGCCTGTCTGAACAGCATGAAGGTGTGAATTTTTTTTTTTAATCATGCAGATTTATGTAAAACATAATATATTTTCCATGTTCAAATCTTGTTTAGGAAGAAAACACCTAGCAAAGTTGTTAGCAGCTACACTGCAAATACACCCATTACATAAGGTTAACACATTTCCATGTTGATCTTGTGACAAATATCAGGTATCTGTACATAATGTATGTGTTTATCAGGTGCGTGACACTCATGAACTGTCAGCCTCCCTCTGTGAATCGCTGAGGAGGGTGACATCATGGAAATTCACTCCCAGGGCCAGGTGCTACTCAGTTTAGGTGAGTTGATGGTTGATGTTTGTTCCCTGACACCAACCAGTTACCACAGCAACACTTCATAACTGATTTTGAACCATAATTTAACATTGCATAATTGCATCCACAGGCATGAACATCCTGAGCATGATGGGGCCACCAGAACAGAAATCTGAGACTGCGTTTTTCTACAATGAGTTTTGCACCAGTTGAAACATGTGAATGTAGTTAACACTGGGAGTGTATGGCAGGAGTGCATGTTGTAAATATGCTGCTAATGGCTGGGACAGTTATTTACTTAACCTTTAATTTAAAGAACATGCACTGTGGTTTTTATAGACTCTGTGTTACATCAGATGTGATTGTTGATTTTGTTTTTTGTTTTTTTACAGTTGTAAGACAGAAAATGTTCCAGAACAGTTTGTTTGTTCACTATAATGTTAAAGAAATAATACAAAAGGACAAGTCTCACGTTTGAGAAGCTGAAATCAGTCAATTACTGATTCAGTTGACTCTGAATTTCTGATCTGAAACAATCCTTTGTTAGTGTTTAATCTCTTATGCACCTTTAAATAAACAGTATGGTACAATAACATGGGCATCTTTAGTGTGTACACTCTGACTGACAATTGAATGCTGCGTTAAATACCAAATGCTCATGCTATTGCTCGTTCAACAGGGAAAACCAAATTTGTGACAGAACGGGGGATGGGGGTTGGGAGAGGGGTACATTTTCTCACAGTGACCACTAGGTGGCAATAGAGGCTTTTACTTTTGTGGCTAACTTCCGGTTGTTATTGTTACTATGTGACGTAAATTCCGGCCGCCAAGAGCGACGGCGCTTTTTCGCGGTAAAATGAAACGTACATCTAATGTTGGTCAGATTTGTTATTAGTTTTCACATCTTTGACCAAACTAACTCGGTATAAACTGCTGTGCGTGGCGTTTAGATTGTAGATAGCATTGTTGAGATTATTCAATCGTCGTCCTTGTTATGAAGTGAGAGCAAAGCTAACGTAGCACCGGACCTTCTGGCATTTTAACAACATAGTGCGGGGAATATACAACATAAAGCCATGGCAGCAGTAACGACAGAAAGCCTGAAAGAAGAGCTGGACATGTTCGGTATAGCCCACCAGGATGACTCCGTCATCGACAAGCGTAAGTAGTTAACATGGGCTAACTTATACCTCAAGAGGACGCAATTTTGATGTTAGTGTAGTGGTACGTTTAATAGTTCAGATGTTAAATTTCATCTGCGTTGGAGTGTTCCGCGGATTTTGTAGGATTTCCTGTCATCTGTGCTTCATCCTGTAACATAATAATAATTATAATATTTTCTTTAAGTGGCCCCTTTTCTTTAAAAGTTCTTTCCATGAAAAGTAAAACCGGATAAAAAGTAAAGAAGTATAAATGAGCATCAGTTAAGTGTAAAAAAATCTCGAATCAATATTTTCTAAATAAAAAACAACAACATCTGATTAATTTAATATAGCAAGGGATACGTGATACGAGTGTTTCAGTGGGCTTTATCAAATTTTCATATGCAGTCAGTGGGTTAATCAATGCTAATACACCAAATGTGAAGTAAATACACACATCATTCATATTCTGAATGTGAATGTACTTTTATCAGACTCGCAGACTTTGCACAACAACTACGCTTCCTGTAGTCCTCCACTTTATAGTTTTATTATCAATCACTGTTGTTGTGTCATAATTATAATTCCACTGTGTATTTGATGCTTGCTTTACCTTCACTTGCTCTCCTTCCTTCTCTTTCCATCCCCCGTCTCCTCTGTCCATCAGTGGTGGAGCAGTGTATTTGCAGCAGGATACCAGCAGAGACGATTGTGTTGGAGTGGATGGCCTACAGCAGCACAAAAAATGGATTGAAGCTCACTTTGGATGCCTTGGAGCAATTTGAACATGAGGTGACAGGTTCATGTTATATTTTTCCAGTCATTAAAGTAACCGTTTTGTATGTGCCTAAAGTGATTGGAACTTATGGGAAAACAATTTACAGCCTGTTTCTTCTTTGCAGGTGTTGAACAAGAAGAATAAGTCAAGCTCCAGAAGAGAAGAAACTCACAACAGAACCAGAGACATCAACGATCTGCGGGACCTGTATCCTTCACAGTAAACTGTCATAAGAAAAACACACTTCAGCTGTGCAGCAGCACTTGTTAATCTCAGAGTGTTACAGACCCTAACATCATCTCTTCAGAATCAAAGCTGAGGAAGAGGAGGACGATCTGTTAGATTCCTATTCTACACCTGCAAAGGTAAACTCATTCTGTCTACTCACGTCTGATCTTCACACAGTGAGTCTGGGCATGTTCATGTTTTCTGTATTTAGAAATATTCTATTAGATATTTCTGAGTGTTTTCTGTTCTCACCATATTTGTTTACATATGTGAAGGGCTCTCAGAAACGAGCACTGACCACCCCCGAACACCCTCGTTCAAAGAGGAGTGCAGCTCTCCTGACCAGCCCGGGCCTGCTGCTCTCTCCTGCCAGCTTCTCCCCAAGGTATTCAGCAGCAACAACCAAATCCCCACAAACACATTGCTTTCCACTTCTTCTTTTCCACTCTTTGGAAACAACATGGATAAGAGTTGTTCAGTCTGGACTTGATTTTGTTCTCTATTTTCCAGGAAGAGTCAAATTTTTGCATCACCTTACAAAACATATCCTCAAATTAAATTAACATGAGTTATCTAACAGTCATAAGAATCCAAAAAGTCTTAAACTTAACCTAATTTTGGATCCATGACACCAAAATAGAAAAAAACAGACTGAACTGCTTGTTAAAAAAGGGAATTTGTTGCACATGACCTCACCCTGCCCCTTCTCTCTCTGCAGTGCCACTCCTTCACAGAAGTACAGCCAGCGAGGAGGGAAAGGGGAGGTGGTGGTTACATTCGGAGCAGTGCAGGGCACCCGCTGGGTAGGCCGCAAGGCTCCAGGTGCAGGCGTCCAGCTGGACCTGCTGGAAGCTCCTGAAGACTCCCTCCGCTCCAGCTATAAGTACATGTTCCAGAGGCTGCGAGACATTCGAAATGGTACAAAGCCATACAGATTTCCTCATGGTTATCAGTGTCAGACATATTGGCACTTACTGTTCGTCCAAATCCAATGCTCACCTTAATGTGTAGTTGTAAAAACATACACTAAAATAACTCTCATCAGTTAAATGGAGACAATAGAAATGCCAGGAGCCCATAACACAGATTTTTTGCATCTTCCTCCAACAGTGTTGACAGATAAGATCGAGGAGCTGGGAGAAGGCCTCAGGTCTCACTTCAGCATCGAAGAGTTTTCTCCCGTTTCTCTGCCCGCACAGGTACAGATGTTTTATTATTGTGGACTTCTGCAAACTCAGAAAAGTTTCAAACTGTGGTTTCCAAAGGTTTTGAATAGATGTCTGGCTACAGTAGTTGTTACAGCAACATCATGTCATCACGTTGTACACTGTAATGATTCAACTGATTCAGGCAAATGTTGTTCATGAATGTAAATCTTCCCAGATGTTATATAACTGTAGAAAAGTCTTGGTATGAGGATTTTGTCCTGACTGCTGACTGTGTGTCTGTTTGTCCACCTGTAGGACAATGTAACGGTGCTTGGACAGGTGTGCTGTGACAGTAATGGCAAACTGAACGCACAGTCAGTCCTGCTGGAGGCGGGACCAGAGCAGGGCGGTCAGCAAGTACCTGTTGACCTATCAGAGCTCAAAGAGTACTCACTGTTTCCTGGTCAGGTGAGCACAGAGACACATGTTGGGTCTGCTGTGAATGTCTTTTCAGCTGTTCTATGTAGCTCTGTGCTGCTATTATTACACACACCAGCTACCACTGAAATGCACACACTAAGCGGTGGTTTCTCCTTTGCCTGTGCACTGAAGTTTGTGTGCAGCAGGTTATATGTCCACCAAGAGTAACAGAGCATGCCAAGGACCTGGGATGGAGACTCGCCCAGCGTCTGACCGAGAACTCTGACACAAACAACAACCCATATGAATCATTAACTTCCTTCCTCCAATGGATGAGACACAGGGCCATGCATTCACACCCTCATCTGTCTTCTGTTTTACAGGTGGTGGTGATGGAGGGAATGAACACAACAGGAAGGAAACTGATGGCTTCTAAACTCTATGAGGTCAGTTTCAAGTTAACAAATGCAAACACGTGAGAGAGTCCACGATGATGCCTTTTTTAAAGTCACAATTACTTAAAATGATAAACATTCAAAGTGACTTGAAGCCTCTTTGAGGCCTGTTATTTTATCTTCTGTTTAATGATCTTGTTTTTTGTATTTTATTTAATTTTTTTAGAGCATCCCTCTTCCTTTCTACACTTCAGAGGTGAAAATGGAGATGGATGAAGGTCAGGAACAATGTGGGATTATTCGGCATCATACAGGAATCACTGTAAGATGTAATGAATGCACACTAATCATCTCATGCATTTGCAGAGCCATTGAATGTGCTGGTGGCCTGTGGACCATACACCCCATCTGACAGTCTGAACTTTGACCCTCTGCTGGACCTAATCAGTGTCATTGTCAGAGATCGTCCTGATGTCTGTATACTGGTACAGTAACTTTTGTTGTTACAAATATAAACTAAAATCCAGATCCTTTTTATGTGTCTTTATCTGGGTGCATTGTTCATAAAAATCCTCTTTCGGCAGTTTATAATTACACAATCCTTATTTTATTCAATGTTGTGAGTTTTCAAACTGTTCCTCTTTTTACCAGCTCGGCCCATTCGTGGATTCCAAACATGAACAAATCGAGGTGGGTTTAACACTGCACATGACCAGTTTGTTTGTTTATCTGTATTCTCATATTTTGTTTTTTTTAATTTTTTGAAATTTCACGTCCAAAATCAAAAGACAGATTTATAAATCCCTCTTTTTTCCTACATAATTTATTTTCAAATCGTTCCTTTGAGCTGTGATTAATTTATATATTTGACTTTGTTTTAAATGAAGATGTGATCATTTTATTTTTTGTTTCCTCCAACAGAAAGCTCAGGTGACTGAGACCTTTGAAGCCATTTTCGCAAGATGTATTGAAAGCATCGTGGATGGCACCAGAAGGTCTGTCTCATAACTCGTCTGCCTCTGATTCCAACATTTAATCTCCTTAAGACCTTAAAGTTCACCTTAAACTTTCTTGTTTTAAAATCCATAATGAAGGCTCATGTTTTCTTTTATGCAGCGTTGGCTGTCGTCTAGTGTTTGTGCCCTCCCAGAGAGACATCCACCACCATTTCATCTACCCACAGCCTCCCTTCAACCTGCCAAACCTCAGCAAGGACCAGGTCAGACAGTAAACCAGCTGACATCAGGATTCTACATGCAAACTGGAAGTAGTAAAACATCTGAACACAATGTTTTGTCCTCGTGTTTCACAGCGCGTCACCCTGGTCCCCGACCCCTGCACCCTGCTGATCGACGGTGTGACCTTTGGTTTGACATCCACTGACATCTTGTTCCACATGGGCGCAGAGGAGATCAGCTGGTGAGGAAGAAGACTTTGTGCTGAAATTTGCAATTTAAAACGAATAAGAAAGGAACAAACAGTTTCCAAACAGTGCTGACACCCACCAACGACATTCAGAGGGGCACTGAAAATGATTTCAAAGGAGTGGGAAACCTGAAATATGTTGGGTGCTTATGTTAATTGGTTCACATTACTCTGCCGCAACTACGTTCTATATTTGAAGCTGTAGTTGCATTACACTGATGAAGATGTTTGTGGACACCATTGCTGTAGATGTTTGTGTAAAAACATGTCGTTGGTTCTGTGTTGCAGTGGAACTGGATCAGACAGATTTTCACGGATACTGAAACACATCCTGACCCAGAGGAGGTGGGAGCCCTGAAAGAGCTTATATGTTCTCTGTATTACTGAGGCTGTCCAACATTAATACAAGCTGTGTTTCTGTGTTAACATGAAGTTACTACCCGCTGTACCCACCTGTGGAGGAGGTGAACATGGACTACGAGAAGTTTCAGAGCTTCGGTCAGATGCCGCTCACCCCGGATGTTCTCATCATTCCCTCTGAGCTGCGCTACTTTGTAAAGGTGCGGATGACTCACTATCTTTTTAGTCTGTTTGGATTTCAGGGTGGGATTAAATATCAGACTGTATGTTTTTGTTGATCATTCCTTTATAAATCCTCATCTCCACCTGTCCTCAGGACGTGGTTGGCTGCGTGTGTGTCAATCCTGGACGACTGACCAAAGGCCAGGTGGGCGGGACGTACGGCAGACTGCTCATCCAGCACAGCGCTACGACAGAGGACGGGAAGAGGGTGAGCCCCTGCTTGGCTGCTCAGGTGGTGAAAATCTAATAGTAACAGACTTTAAATTCTCAGCGTCAGCCACAAATGACTTGATTTAACCAGGACCGGTTTACCAGCAGCTTTGCACGCTGCTGCTTCCATACACTTTATTTTCATATGACAACATGTTGGGGTCATACTGTACACTGTGGAGGAATATCAGATACTCAGATCTCTTTTCAATAAATTATTGTCACACTTTGTACTTTATTTTGTATTTTCTACTTCTTCAAAGTAACTTCTTAGTAACTTAGTAACTAATTAGTGTGGTTTGGGTCACAAACAAACAGATCTGTTTCTGGAGCATTTTTACTGAATTCCTTGAAATCCTCTTCACACCCCGACTGCAACCAATGAATGAAATGCTTTTTGACAAAAATGAAAAACGTCAGTCACCTGTGGGACAGACAAGCCTGGAAAAACACCATCCAATCATCTTGAACGCCACGTTTAAGTCGGGTGGATCTTGATGTGTCAATCAAACTGCCAACTCTGTCCCTCCCTCCCTCCTCTCCCCGATCTTCGTGCACTAATCACATCCGTGCTCAGAGTCTTCAACAAGTTATGCTGCGGAAAAGACAACGCCAGTAATCCAATGTAGCAAACTGAAGTCGGGTAGGTGGTAATGTAGCTCTAAGCTGGATGCTGGATGGTTAATTATGATGTTAGGTGTTTTCTTTCACCTGAATGAGCCATGAGAAAAAGCTGGCGGAAAGTTAGCGATGCTGCATAGTGAGGCTTGGCTTCAGAGAGAAGTCTGAGGAAAGGGGCTTGGACATTTGAACTGTGTATTTTCAAAATGTGGCCTGCTCTAAACAGTTTTCCAGGATCTTCAACCCTACCGTTAAAAAAAAGATTGTTACACGTGTTGTTTCTGTGGTCTTCATTGGAGGAGAAAGACACCTATAAATCATGGCCCAAAGATTAAAAAAAAGTAAATGTTTGATATGTAAGAAATGTAGTTAAAGGTACTGATAGTGATATTTAATTAAATACAGCATTTAGATCTATCTCTTGCTTTTCTGCCTTTTTCATAAGTGGCTTTTTTTCCTTTTAAATTGAACAAAAAATGACATAAAGAACAGTTATAAACAGATTGAATTACCGCAAATCAAATAAGCACAAACAAACAGCATCACCAAATCAATCAGGCTTGACATCCTAAATAATATCTTTAAACAAACCATATTTAAAGTATTTTTGGGAGCTTGATTGACAGGATAGTCTGAGATACAGACAGGAAAAGGGGAGAGAGAGGCAGCAATGATAGGCAGCAAAGGGCCACTGGGGGATTTGAACGTAAATGGAAAAATACATCCTCTGACTGAGGTAGGTTATTGTCCCTTATCGCCAGGGTTCAGCAGTAAAAACAACACACATTAGTCATAAAAGTGATCAAACTCATCAGAGTCACTTTGGTGATCTGTCTTTGCGGAATTGTCCAGCTCCGCTTGAAAAACCTCGACCTTGTCACAAGTTGCTGGAAAAAAAATTTGACAAAATCAACATCTTCAACAAGTTTTTCACTTATTTATTTATATATCTTGTGATGACTGTCTGCTACTGTACCTTCAGGTTTGTCGTCGACTTTCAGCTCCTTTTCTCTGAAAGCACATTGTTAAAAGGATGTGAGAGAAGAGAAAGATTCAGCTGTGTTTTGTGGCCATGAGAGAAATGAAAACTGTACTCACTCTTTCTTCGTTTGTTCTTGAGGTGCGAGGAGTTCCTCGATATCGTCCTCCTCGCTAAACCCAATGGAGTCCTCATCGTTGTCTGAGGATCCTGTTTTACTCCCTCTCTGCTCTTGCTCCTCGTCTTCAGCTGCCTCCTCAGGAATAATGTGCATCTTTTTCAGTCTGAAAAAAAAAAATGTAGTTCATATTTAGTTAAGAATCAGACATTTGTACAGAAATTCATCTTATTTCTTGATTGTCTCACCTGGTTTCTTGTGGTGAGATGATACTGTCTTCTGAATCTCTCTCCTCTTCTACTTCATTGCTCCTCTGCTCTTCTTCCTCCTCTTCCTCCTCACCCTCTCCATCCTCCTCTTCAGCAGATTCCTCCTTATCGTCCCACATCTTGTTTTCATCTTCTTCACTCTCCTCCTCCTCCTCATCCTCAGAAGAGGAAGAAGCAGAACCTTGTGTTCTGTTCTCGCCATCTTCATCCTTCAAATCATCATCTTCATCATCTCCATCATCCTCCAGCTCTTCCTCTGCTCCCGTCTCATCCTCCTCTTCTCCTTCATTTGCTGTGTTCTTTCTGGCAGAAACTTCCTCCACATTTCTCTCCTCTTGCTCTTCATTTCTCTGACTGTTTTCTTTTTCCTCATCATCATGACCATCGTCTCCTTCCCCAATATCTTCAAGCTCCTCTTCCTCATTCTTTTCTCCGCCATTGCTTTCTTTAGCACTTAGGCTCCTCTCCTGATTTTCTATATCTGCATCTCCGTTTTCAACCTCTGCACTAACACTTTTTGACTCTTCCTCTGCGCAGCTATCTGATTTGTCATCAGGACTTCCTTTCATTACACTTTCACCCCTGGATCCATTGATCTGATTCACTGACTCCTCACTAGTGGACTCACTTTCTTCACTGTGACTCCCAGAGTCACCACCCTTTCTCCGGGTCCTTCCATTTGCCTGCTCCTCCATCCTTGGTAATCCAGCAGCAAATCCCCCACTTCTCGTCCTTGTTCTCCTGCTGCCGCTCGTGCTGCGCTGCTCTGATGAGGTGTCGCTCTCTGAGCTTTGGGCCACAGCAACTCCAGCAATAACAATTGCACTGGAGGTAACTGATGACCTTGAAAGAGGAGTCAACAAAATAGTCACAAGATAGGCAGTGAATTCCAAAGTGAAATTTATAGAGGATATATTTCCTTACTCATGAGAGCTGCTCCTGTCTCTGTCTGAGGAGGTCTGCTGTCTTTTTCCTCTCTTCTCCTTCTTTGTCTTCTCTCTGCTCGCCTGGCTGGAGTCCCTGCCACTCTCGCTGCTCTCTGTGTGGCCGTTGGACAGACGAACTGCACACACATTACAGATACAGACTCTTAAAAAAAACTCAGCTACACATGCTGTATACATAGATGCACAGACATGAAACAGGTGCTTGCTTTCTATTAAATCTCCCTTTCCCCACCTGGTTTAATGTCCAGCTCTTGTGATATATGGCTGCTCCTGCTCCCACCACCTCTCTCTCTCTTTGAGGTGTATATTCTGCTTGTCTCTACGTCCGCCCCCCTCTCATGATGAGGAGGCTTCTCCATGTAGAGCTGACCCCACAGAGCCCCGGAGCCTGAGGGTATCCCAGCACCTGTAGGCCAGGGCCAGGAGTAGTGGGGCTGAGGGGAAGCCCAGCCTGGTGGATCATGTCCAGGCCAGGGGTAATGATGACTGGATGAGGAGGCAGGTTGTTGGAGCTGGAACTGATGAGGATGTGGGAAGATGGAGCGTGGTGGGAGATAAGATGGGGGGACATGAGAGGAGCCTTGAGGTTGAGAGGGCATTCTGATAGGAAACCTGGGTGTCTGGGAAGGAGGGTGGGTGAGCCAGGAAGACTCCACATAGGGAAGATGAGGGGACACACCTTGGCTGTAGTGGCTGTTTTGGTTGTTCTCTTGAGGTGCAGACAATTTCTGTGGCTTTTTGGCAAGGCCTACAAATATATACATGCTGAATGTGAGTGTACATGAAGGTGAAGACAATCTGTGTGATGCTATGAGTAAAAGTGAAGAATAAATGTGACATGTATCATCAACTGGGGGAGGAAGCAAACAAACCTTGTGCTCGTGAAGGTTGATCTGCGGAGGACTTAGTCATTTGTTCTTGTTCTGTATCGTTTAAACATGATCTCACATACTCCTCCATCCTCTGTTGAAGAAATGAAATGAAGCTTTTTCACACTGATCCAGCTTCACATACATTTCAAGATGGTTGGTTCACCTTTACATGGCGTGTAGAATTTAAAGAAAAGCTCCTGCTGCATACCTTCCTCTGAGCGGCCTGCGTCTTCTCCTTGAGTTGCTGCCGCCAGCGCGGAGTGCTCTCCTCCAGATACCGCTCGTATTCCATCTGCAGGGGTCAAAGGTCAATACAAAGGTTGAGCACAAGCTTTCCAAAAGGTAAGAAAGAAATACAAGTGACAGTTAAAAATCAACATAGACGTCAGGGTTCCTGAGCATCTTCTTAAATTCTCCTTGCCCTATGCATGTATGTTTTGTGTGTATTTGTGCACCCTGATTGTTTTCATGGCAGCATTGCAGGCCAACATCTCTCTCAGTGTGTCCTGGGCTTTCTCAAACTGCTGCAGGAGCTGTCTGTTGTGTTGCTGCGCAGTTAGCTCTCTCTCCTTCAGCTCCTGCCAGTGCTGCTGCAGGTGCATCACTCTACTGCAGGAAACACACACACAGGTACATCAACACTAAATAAACATATTCATATTTAATGAAAATATTTAAATTAAGAAACGTGCAATTTATTTAAGTATTAAATTGCACATAGTGGACATGGTGTTGGTGTATGTGGTGTATGTGTTTTCCTGCACATCCCCAGTTATAAACAGTGATGCACAATGCAAAAATCTTGTTGCATTTTTGGCTGTGTACTTACAGGTGTTGGTGACTCTGCTGAACTGAAAAGTCAGTTCGCGTCAGCAATGGTCTGTGGACACTGTAAAAGATGGAGACGTCACACCACGCTACAGCATCATAGTAAACCATACCACACACTCTCACACGCAAACGCAACAAGAAATTTACAGTACTAAACTTTAAAGTTTTCAAACAAAAATCAGTCATTTTTGTTGGAGATGATGATTGCTGTCTTTGCTGGATTTGGCATTTTGAAGAGAAAAAGTCCAACATGATCACCGCTTCCTGACTCCAGGGCAGCATCCAAGAATCTTACCTGTTCTTTGAACTATGTGCTCTTTGTTTTGTGAAAGTATTTCTGTCTGTGCTGGTCTTATGTCCAAGAGACAGTAAATTCTCCCTCGGTGCAGCCATGACTGCAGGCTTTCAGTGGATGCAGAGATTATCGGGGATTAAGGTCTACGCTCTTGGGGGGAGGGACCAGAGACATGCTGCCAATCCCCATGTGGGTATAGTGATGGGGTGAAACAGTAGTGACATCTTTTTTTTTAATGCTGCACAGATAATCAAATTATTGAATCATCCACTTACAGTCAGTATACTTATGCACTTGAAAGATTGAAAATCATCAATATAGAATTTAGTTAATTTAAAAGCTTACTTGAGTAAAAGTATTTAACTGTAAGTCACCAAAAGTACTAAGGTATTAGAAGTAAAAAATAGTCAAAGCAGAAAATGTCCTCTGTTATAGCCTACTAACTATTGTATATCATTATATCATTCCTGGTACATTCATGTGTAAGCAGCATTTTGTTGTTGTAGCTCTTTGAAGTGATGTTAGGACTGGAACTTGTGATTATTACTTAGTATATTGATTATATGATTTCTTGTGGACTGTCTGTCTTTTGCACAGCCTGTCAGAGGAGGTGTTGATACTTCTTGCTAGATGGTAAGATGGTGAAAAGGCTGTGGGCTTTATTGGTGAACCACGCGGACAGGTCCCAGACAGCAATGGGTAATGACCTGTGCCCTTTTGTTTTGTATCTAGATATAAAAGTCTCGAGTTTTAATATTTCTAATTCAAATTCCTAATACTGTACCACTGTTTGTATTTCTGATTCTGATGTTTGGGCGCAACATTAGTGACGTTTCTAGCGGAACCACAGTATCTTGTAGCAGCACGGATATATTTTTGTGTGACGCCTGGAAGCAGAAGCTCGATGCCGTCCATTGACAGGGATCGTGATGAAAAGAGGGTTGTTGTTGTTTTAAACGGCGTCACATTGCAACTTCCACAATACTCTAATTTGTATAATTAAGACAATTCGCCTCAGTTAAATTACTAAAGGTGTGGTTATTCAGCAAACTAAGCTAACCGGCGGCTATTTTTAACGGTGCGTCTGTGAAATCCGTCCTTCCACTTACCGTTGCCAGCTGTGGTTCAAACATCTCCGAGAGGGAGACAAGCTGGAAACATGACGAGTTTTGCCAGTAAAACGTTTTGTAGCGTTGAGAAGTTATGCCGCCATCTTCCCGTCGCCCTCAACACCTTCCTGGTTTTCTCCATCACCGGGGAGGTGAGCTACCTGGTTGTGGTCGAGGCTCCGCTGGAGGCGGAGCAGAAGAAGACGGAGTGGTCAGCTTGGTGGAAAGTCGTCCACCTGCTGGCCCAGTACTTCATGCTGGGGAACATCTGCTGGAACGCCCTGCTCTTCCTCAAAACCAGCCCCAGCATCAAGGGGGTGTTCCTGGGAGGAGAGGTCGTGGGCCAGGGGTGGAGGTAAGAAGGGAACAGCTGTGGAGGTTGTTACATACAAGAAAACGAATGGGTTTCTATCACAGTTTTGTATTAGTGAATACACGGTACCCTACATGACCAAAAGTGTGTAGACAGTGGACCCCTTTTTTTTTTTACACACTTTTGTGCATTCACATCAGTGATATATTTCACCTATGCCTCCATGCATCCACAGCCAGGAATATATATCATGCATATTTAAAGGTAAAATAGCCTTTCTCAACAACTCAAATTGAGTGGTGTTTACTGTGAGATGTGTATGGTCTCTATAAGATATGACATACCTTAAATCATTAATGTAGCCAGAGCACATAAACTCATCTGCTTTTTCACAAATGCAGCCTGTAACCACCTGTTTTGTTTTGTTTATGTGACAGTAGATGTTAGTATTGTCCTTTTCCTTACACAGGTACTGTTATACATGCGAGACACACACTCCTCCTCGCTGCTCCCACTGCTACGACTGCAAAGTGTGTGTGCTGCGGCGGGATCACCACTGTGTCTTTTTTGGCCAGTGCGTGGGCTTCCGTAACTACCGCTACTTCCTGAGCTGCTTGTTGTTCATGTGGTCTGGGCTGCTGTACGCCACGCTGATGAACGCAGAGGTCTTCATCGTCATTCTGAAGGAGGGGGTGACTGTGCACAGCGTCCTGCTGCTGCTCATACCTTGGATCATGCTCGTTTCAGGTACAGTCTGCTGTCTCACATACTGGTCGCCACATTTCCTGCGTATATTTTTTTATAGCTTTAGAAGCACACTATATACATGGACCTACAAACCTTTATATATTCACAGTGATTTTAAAGCAGAGTGTGGTCCAAAATATTATATTTACAATCATATAAAATCAAGAAAAGCTCTAAATCCTCCCATCAGAGCAGTTGGTTCAGGCAAATCCCGCTGGGGATTAATAAAGTATTGTTATTCTGAAATGCTTAAAAAGGAGTCCGTCAACCAGTTATCAAAACATTTGCTAATTAATTATCTGGGGCTCATCAAATTAAGTCTTCAGCCCTAGTTTGACGTTCCTCTTAAAATCAAATATCCAATATGTGATGTGTCTGCTCTCTGTCCCAGATTTCTTTGGACAGACTGTTTTTGATTAAAAAATAAAGATAAAATAACTTCAGCCGTTTGAAACTATGTATTTTAAACACGCTATCACATACACACATTTGCTGACTTATCGCAAACATGTACTTGGCCTCGTGCTGCCGACTTCATTGTTTTTTGTCTGCTGTATTTTAATCTGCTAGAAATCATCTGAGAGCTCTCTGGTGATAATGTCCCATTAATCCACCACATTGTTACATTGGGATCAGCAGTTGAACGCAATGACTGTTGACACAAAAAATGGCACCTCTTACAGCCAGGGCTATTGTCCTATTGTGTTTAATTTTATAAATAATGAAGGTTACTTTGAGTGTTTTGACTGACTGTGTCCCTTCTCTGTGTCCTAGGCCAGGTCTCAGCACGTGCCTTTGCCTTCGCCTTCATTGCTGACACATGTGTGGTGGGCTTTCTGCTGGTGTCCGCCTTCTTCTTCTTCCATCTCTTTCTGCTCTTTAGGGGACAGACCACAAGGGAGTGGTACTCGTCCCGCCGACCATACAGCCTGGGACTCGTGGGTAACATGCGTCATGCCCTTGGACTTCACTGGTATATTGGCTGGATCTGCCCACTTATCCCATCACCTTTACCTGGTGATGGTATAACTTTCCAGGTCACAGGATCACTGGAGCCCACTCGATAATGGGCTGTTTCTTATTATGGGGTGTGTCTTTATGATAGTGGCTATGATTAATGTTATCAGGGAGCAGCAGCTGCAGGGAAGATCACCTCAGTTTCAGAGGAGGTAGCTTATGATGGGAAGAAGCTTGAATGGTGTGTGATTGTTAAAGGTGTTAATGGGTATAACTGTCGACCTGTATCTTCTTCTCATCCTTCACTTGGGCTGAGGAAGAAATCGTGGGCCTACTTTAGAAATTACATTGACCTTGATCTGAAGGTAATCTGTACACTCACTGAGGCTGGCCTTAGGTCATTACCAGAGAAATGCGCAGTGGTACTTTGGAGTATTTAGCACTAAAATATATATGTGAAGAACACTGGAATGAGAATGTATTTCACTGATAGTGAAAATGTTCCATTTTAAATTGTCCTTAAGGGGCACTCATGACTGCTGACTATGACTTCTGGATAGTCATCCGACTGAAATGAATGTCTTTCTCATGCAGTTAAGATGCCTAAATTTTAAGGTTGAATAACCTTGGCTTGCACTGTTCTTGAAAAAGCATAGGTTTATTAAATACACAGTTATTAGCTTCCTATGTGTCCATATACCTTCCATCAGAACTGAGTTTATTACACAACGGGATATTTTTGCACCACATGGGACAATGAGAGCAATTACAGGGGAATCACAAGCATGTCTTAAGATCTACAGGGCAGCGTACATGTTTGGGAACAATCAACAGAAATTGTACATGGTGTAACATTTAGTGTTTCAGTTTACAGACTAATGTAAGACAGGCCATGCAGTGAATGCAGTATTTTAAATCTACATAATGGCACTGTTCACATTTAAGTCAATCACAGACTATTGCAAACCAAACTTACAGTGTCAAACAAAAATCATTTTTTTGGTTCTAAATGTCTTAACCCTGATTTTTTTTTTTTACTATATTTTATTTTGTCACTTTTTTGGACACACAAGTAGAAAACCTGCTTTGATTTACTTATTATTAAGAATAAGGTTATGTCCTACAGCACTTGATGCTGACTTTACTTTTGTTGCCTCATTTTAACACCCCAGCCTCTTACCCAGTCCCTTGTACCACAGGTGCTCTTACAAAAAAAAAGTCAGTTGTTTTTGTTAAATATATGCATGTCTGCTTACTTGATTTTTTTTCCGCTATTCCATATTATTCATACCATTTGAATTTCAAATTACTTAGCATTTTGTACTCTGAACATTTCTGTGGTGTAACGTGTTGTGTTAATAAAATTTGGGTTTGAAAATAGTTTCCTGCAGCTGAAATGTTTGCATGGAGAAACGGTAAAGTCTACTCGTCCACATTCCTTTTCATTGTAAATAAAATAATATTCGAAATGTGACCACAACTGATACAACCAGAATAGTTTTGGACCCATATCACGAGCAGGGACATTTTTTATTCCATGTAATCACAAGCATCTTGTTTAATTCACAACTACCGGGTGCCTAGCAACCGCTCACTCAGGCCTCCTCCGTTTGACGCAGCTGGATCCACAGTTTAGCTGATACATCCTGAGTAGTTTGAATTTCCTTACTGGTAAGACTGGTAATTTTGTTGTCTACTTAAATTAGGGAAAAACATTAGCGGTGTGTCGCCGTTAATTTTGTGCAGGCTTTGCGTTGCGTAAAGTAAGCTAACTGGAAAACGTTAGCTCTTAATCGTAGCATTAGCATGTGGCGAAGTTGGTTTAGTGTCCACAACAGGTCCTGAAATACACCGACTTTATTTTATGTAAACCCAGTAAATGTTTCAAACACACGTCAAATATTTAGCCTACTCAGAATTTTTTTTATGTTTAATGTTTTTTTTTTATGTTTATAAAAAGGAAAAGAAAAAAATCAAACCGAGTTAACCAGTGTTTAAAAACACTTTTTTTCTTTTCTTTTTTTCTTTGTCGTACTTCTTGGTGTACTGTGATGTCATCAAAAATTTTTGCACATATCATTGTATTGTATTTCTTCTTTATGTAAAGCGTTTTAATAATTAGCACATGTTGTACCAGGAAGATCAGATCTCTGGATAAGTAAGTCTAGTTTAACCCTATGAGTTAACTTGCAGAGCATCAACACAAGAGGAGCAACAGATAATGTTTTTGAGAACATGTCCTAAAAACTGTGTCTCATGCCTAATGGGAATTTTCCTTGCTTATGTTGCACACAAGCAGGAGTAAGGAGAATTTAACAAGCAGGATGGATGTCACGGAGGAAAATATGTGAGTGAACTGAACAAAGTCAAACAATAAAAACTGGTTGGTTAAGTTATGTGGTGGCAGTGTATAAAGATTTATCTCTGTTGTGTCTGTCTGTGCATGTAGGACACCAAAGGAGATGCTTGAGAAAATAGCTGAGCTGGACTACAGTCAAAGCCGGCTGAAGGAGCTGAATGCTGAGATGAGACGCTGGCTGGATGCTGCAGATGATGATATGGCAGTGCTGCGCTCAGAGAACATGGCCCTCAGAAAACAAGTTAAAAAGTATCTACTCACACATTACGGTCTTTATATATTAGCAGAAAGGTTCCTGTATGGTCCACCTTTCAAACCTTACCACTGCAATAATCTTTTACTATCAACTACAATTCTATTTGATCTCCCCGCAGCCTTTTACACAGCTAGTGTCTTTTTTCTCTCGCATATTGTTGGCATTCAGGCCAGGTCATTATCCGTTAGCTTTGCAAACTTAACCCAGTGCATTTGATTCTTGAGTAGAATTTCGAAAATTTCTCTACTAAATCATTAGGTTTAGAGGTTTTTTATCTTCACCTAATAGTAACGGCATGATTGTTCCTGTCTTGTATTTTTGTATGCAGCCTGGAAAAGATCATAAGTGACGCAAAGCAGGTTGAAGCAGAACCCAGCAGGACACTCTTAATCCATGACCTTGATATGAAGAAACGCCGTGATGAAAAGATTCAGAAATTGGTGGGTAAACAGGATTGTTACTGTTTTGCAGTGGGTGATGTGAGAGTGTAAGATCTAAACATCACACTGACACAGCACTCTGGTAGACAAACAGGTAAATGACAACCAGTTAAATAGGCTGATGGATTGTATTACCAATGTCTCCAGAACAGGTGAGTCTTTATATTATTGTGTTTTTGTGCAGGAAGAGGAATATACCATGGTGAAGGAGCAAAATAAGAAACTAACTGCAGAGGTATGATCTATGTTACTTTTCACATAATAACTTTAACCGGTCGTCAGTCAGTATAGTAATAGAAATTTTAAAACACATTACACATGTAAATTCTTTTTCAGCTCAAGAAGCTCCACCAAGAGAGAGAACAAGACAAATTCAGCTTGAGCAAGTTTGAGGTTACTCTTAATGCCCTGGAGGTAACACCATGGATTCAGCTTGGAGACATTTGATTGTATTTCTCTCTCCATTCATTCTTCTGTTGGTCATTTTACATAGTCAACCGGCTCTTAATGTCGTGTGTTGCTTTAGTCTGGAATGGAGGAGGCTCAGTTAGGACTGCTGCATAGGGATGAAGTCATTCATCAGGTAGGAACAGAGACATCAGCATATGGCAGAGACTGAGGAAAAAGACTTTCCCATACATCTAGATCTTTTTCTTTAGAGGTCAGCATGAGTTTTTTGGACAGTTTTTTTTTTTAAATGTCTCATTATTTTATCGTCACTTTTAAAATGCGTTTGTGTTTTGTGGTAGAAAAATCTGCAGCTCAAGTACTCAGAAGAAACAGTTGGAGAGTTTTCTGTGATCATAGAGGTAAAGTTGTTCTCATCCAAAGCTATTCAGTCAAGAAATTTAAAGATAAGTTAAACAACATGTCTTTTTTTTATAGTTTATTGTATAAACCTGTGTAAACCTCTGGCACTGGTTATCGATTGCTGTCAGATGTTTTGTTTTCTCTGCTCCAGGATCTCAGGCTGACAAATCAGGAGCTGAGGGAGCAGTTGGAGAACAGACAGGGCGAAGACCTACTGTAGCCGTGACACACAACATCCTCTTGCTTTAAATGAATATAATGATGCACAATGAGTCATCTGTGTGCACTCATACTAGATTGTGTTTCTGCTGTTGGTTTCCAGCTCTTTGACGGAAGAAAATGAAGGAACACTCAGTCCCCCTCTGTCACTCGCAGATGAAATTAAGCTAGTGAATGCTTCAGTTGAAGACAAAACGAGCATGTTGGACTGGGAATATCAAAGCAGTGTATGAATTTTCTCCCTTATTCCTATAGAGCTGACACATTTATGATGACCTTTTGATTTGTTCTTGTACTTCCACAAGTGACCACTAGAGTGTGCCACCACTAGGCCCTGACATAAAAGCTTTATTACTGATAAAGGAATACAGATGAGTGATGTTTTGTACTGTGTCTACAGGAGGACACTGAGAAGGAGGAGGAGGAGCTGCTTAAACCACAAAGCCTCACAGTAGAGCATCAGAGCACAAGGTATTTTAGCGTATGATGAATGAAAGGTAGGAGTAGGAGTAGCAGTATTCCTCATATTTACACACTTCTTCTTTCTTCACTCGTCACTCTCCCTCCGACATCTCTCTTGTCTAAGGTGTGAAGGTGTCTTGGAGACAGCCGTCCAGAGAGCAGGATTATACGTGATGGCCATCTTCGTTGTCCTTATTTTGCTCTTCATGGGTGGAAGCTTTGCAGGATGCTGTGCTTCGTTTTCCATCAGCAACTTGTGGACCCATGTACGTCAGTTGTTACAGCCCTACTGCAGAGTGCACTATGGTGCCCTCCCCCCTCTTTGACCTCTTATGAACTAAAGTCTTTTCTTCTGCTTGACTCTGGGTTGTTTTAATGGAGCTGACTCTACATTATAAAACGTAAAACCTCTAAAAAAAAAAAATACATTTATTTTCTTAATAAAAGATACACATGAGGTTTTGATAGAATTCATTTTGACAGAGGATTGTAGAAGCAGCACACGT
>OMNW01031369.1:0-17307 GCA_900303245.1 Selene dorsalis
ATTCACTACCCTAAGAGAGGAGGGGCAATAATCCAGGGCCAGATGCATAAACGTTTAAAAGACACTGTCAGTCATCTGTTTACATTTCAATACTTCACTTGTCAATGAAAAGAGCAGCAAAAAAGAAATGCCATTTCACTGACTGTGTCACAGTGATTCAATATCCACTATGCAAAATGCACCACACACACACACACGGCTGGATGTCTACCTGAGACTCATAGGGCAAGAATGCAATGTTGATTTCCGTCAGAGTCTTGATGGTTTTGGAAGCGCGGCTCTTCACCAGCTCGTTGAACAGAGGATCAGGGCAGGCTGGAGTAGAGGGAGAGGGAGCATTATAATCAACAGATTTGCATTTTTATACAGAGAGCGCTTCACACTGGTTCGATTAATGTCTTCAGAGGTTGTTTGGTCACAAAGACACTTCTGCTTTGTCTCCTCTGACAACCATTTTAATTCATGATGCACCAAAACCTACCACCCCTCACTACTGGGTTCTCTAACAACATAAATAGTGTCATTTCATATATATATATTTCAATTCCAAAAAATCGGTCAAGAGGAAAAGAAAATAGTGCTACAAAAGAAAAGTACTACAAAGCAAAAAGCCAAAATGATTGAAAACACAACAAGGTAAATAACAGCCTCTGTTTCATGCATGGTGGCTCCTGACTTGGTGCTGAAGCAGCTCTTTATCTAAATACTCACAGTCGGTGAAGAAAACATGGGCTGCCTTGTATTTAGCTGAATGAGGGTCTTTGAAGTCTGCGATGAGGGTGTGGACAGACTGACGGAAGAGACACAGAGTCAGACTGTTGTGTTCTGCTGAGTATTGATCACAGCATATGCGAAAACTCAATTAAATTTTATTGGCAGGATGTTGCTGAAGCATTTACATTAACAGGACGGCTGCCTGAGCAAAATGAATACATTACCAGATGAAATCACATTCTTAAACTTGCTAGTAACGCCAATTAAGCTTATTAGAAATGACCACAGAGACCAAACAAAGCAAAACTAATAGTGACTTGAGGAAAAGAAAAGATGAAATAAACAATCTGAAGCAGAAAAACATTTGGAACTGTTCCTTCAAATTTACAACCCCTTTGTCAAACATGATCTTAGTTTGTCAGATTTCATTTTGTAAACAATAGTTTGCAATTATTTATTTTTCTTTCACAATATCAAACTATGAGCAGACTAGTTATATCTTTTCTGTGTTGTATATTACATCACATATTATATTACCTCATACTATACTACTGGTACACTGTTAACCTTTTACAATCTGTACATTTGTACTATAGGGATGGTGTTGCCAGGTTAACTGTATATACATATATTATATGTATTTATGTGTGTGTGTGTGTGTGTGTGTGTGTGTGTGTGTGTGTGTGTGTGTGTGTGTGTGTGTGTATCTGTGTGTGTGTGTGTGTATGTGTGTGAGAGAGAGAGAGATCTCTGTTGACTGAGTCAGAAGTTGTGTGTTCTTACCTTCTCTGTGGGTGTAATCAGGAAAATGGCCTCCAGGCTGGGAAGAGGCTCTCGCCGCTTGTTGATGTCTTCCACAACTACAAGGTCAGAAACAGATACATGTAAACAGTTGCAGAGTAACACATGTAAACAAAAGTGTCAGTGTCCAGTGATGTGACTGTGGTGTCTTACTGGTGATGCCCTCTGTCATGATGTCTGTCATCTTGCAGCAGGAGGACAACATCCTCATGCTCAGCTGGTCCACAATCAGCGCCTGGCAACAGCGGAGAAGACGGGTGACTATACAAACACGCTTTATTACTTCCAATACATGTGGCTGACAATAAAACTGTCTCATTCAAGGAAAGCTCTACCATACATTCTGACTTTTAAACGTATCCAATTACCTCATTTACATCCAGTTTTTAACTCCTTGTCTACTAAGGATCACATTTCTTTATTTGACCTGCCTGTACAAGTAAGATACTGTATACACATGCTGTCAGTTTATTTGAAGCTTTTGTTTTTCTTTCCTTTTTTTATTCCCTATTTCTTCCTGTGTAAAACACAGTGGACACAAAATTTCATCAAAACTTTGTTTGGACAAATCAAAAATGGCAGCTGGCATGTGAGGGTACAATATCCAGATGAGTCAGGAAGCCACTGGATGTAAACCTAAAGGAATTACATCCAGCACGCTGCTCTTGCATAGTATAACAAATTTTATTTCTGCTCTTAATGTTTCAGTCTCTCAAGGCCTTTGTCAGTAGTATGTAAAACAGGTCTTACATTGTGATCTTAAATCCACCCATCTCCTGTGCTCAGGCGTGGAGTGCCTTTCAATTATTGACAGTAATTTGTGTACACTCATATTATATTCCACACATGTTGATTTATTACCTTCCATTCTCCCTTCTTCTTCACCTTCTTGATTACATCATTCATAATCTCTGTAAAAGAGGGAAAAAAAACACACCACCATCAGGAATCAGAGTGATGCATCATGATGAGCTGAGACGTATTAATGCATGTTATAAACAGGGAACATCCTTGAAAAGACGCACACACACAGACATCTGCTGTTTCCCCACAGCTATCTTCCTTCATATTCATATGAATAAATGTTGATATACATTGAATAGATACATACATTCAGGAGGATATGCTGCACTGTTTGGTTCCTATATGGCACCTGTAAGTCTGCATACATCCAGACAACCTGGATGACAGCTGACTTTATATCAATTCTTAAATCCAAAGTAAGACTTTGCTTTCATTAAGCTTTATTTCTGTAAATAATTTTATACAACTGGAATAACAACTGAATGACAGTAAACAACATATCCTCTCTTTACATAATAATGTTAACCATGTTTTGAGTATGGAGTACAGTTGCATTTAGAAACCAGCAAAAACATCAGCAGCATGTGTTAATGTTTTGTTCTATACATAAAAAACAAACTAATTCATTAATTTCACAGCTGTCAAAAATATTCCCTTTAAAACAATCAACACAACAATATGATATTTGCTATGAGATATTTTACAGCAGTTTTAGGGATCGCTTATTCTTTAAAGTCTATGGTTGCATTAGCTCTATATTAAATTATAAAAGCATAAATAAAAACCAGTGGAGATAACCAACATCATCTTCCCCTGCTGGTATAGGTTAAATATCCCATAATGCAATTCCTTCACTGGAGGAAAAAACATCACAAAGTCATAAGGGGCCTGCAACAAGGTGACTGACCACACATTTACACCAGTGGAATAAATCCTGTTGATGAGGAGTGAACAAAAACTGCTGGGAAGTGACTGGCTTTGATCTCAAAGATCCACACAGGGACAATAATCTCTTAACTGTGAGGTCACATCGCGATGGCCATGTTTATACGGCAACACTGATATTGGCCTGACCAGTGTGCCAACAATCTGCCAGCCGCATTAGGATAAATCCATTTAGGATGAATTACTGTTAAACATCATGCTGGATCACTGTGAATATAACCCGCTAAGCCCTTCGGCTGGTCGCTAAAACCTGAGGCCACAAAGATACTGATGGATTACCACAGATTAAAAAGGACTCGCGCAGAAAAGATTACAGATCACAGAATGCACATCGAATAGAGATAACGGACGTGTTTATTTCAGTCGGCCCTTCTGATTTGCACCGCCTAAGAGAAATCAGTGATTATTTCTTCCATGCAATGAAGACATTAGCTGCTTATTGGCTCTTCACATGGAGGGAGGAGCTATAGGGAAGTGATAGGGTAGATTGTTAGGAAGCTCAAGTTAGAATAAGGAAGTGTTGGATGGATGAAAAAGGAAGTTAGACAGATAGAAAGACAGACCTCACCTCCAGAGGAACTGTATCTGACCTCCTGTGGGACATATGGTCTAGGAATATTATTCTCTCTAAATGACAGAGATTCCCTGACTCAGCTTCAATCTATTCCCAGTATCTTCTGTGTCCTGTTCTCTCAGCTGCTGTCTCAGCAAAGCAGCAGCAAATGCAAACTCATTTTACGAAGGACAAAATACTTTGGATGTGGAGCTTTTGACAAAGTCACAGTTGTAAAAATTAAAGCTGGTTTCCATTAATTATTTCATTCCTAAAAAGCTTGTTGTTTCATCCAGCGGCTCCTCCAGGCCACAGGATGAGACACTTTCGACAAACAAAGCAGTGGTGGGGATATCCGTCACACGTGTTCCCTTTTCCTCTGCTGCTGCAGCTGATGTGTTTCCTCTCGCTCCTTCTTTGCTGCAGCATTGAATGAAAAGTTCCAGTCCCTGAACAAGTAATATCAATATAACTAGCATGAACTAATATTTAAAGAGCATAATGTTTCATTTGATTGATGCTTCATGTCCATACTGTACACACAGATGTTAACAGATTACTTTTATTTCCGTGCTACTTTCTGTTGTAACAGCTCTGACTGACAGACTCTATTGGGTGTTGTTTATCAATACAGGTCAGTCTGGGAGTGTACAAAGATAATGTAGTCCATCAGGTTGTGTTGAACTTTAAAGCTGTTCTTAACATTATTTTCATATCAATAACAGGTCAAGTGATGAAGAGATGTCACATGACAGTAGATAAAGATAACTACAGCAAAACCCTGCAGCTCCCTTTAGCACTATACAGCATATTAGCATCTCATTGTTGTGGTTTTCTAGCCCATAAACTCCACTCTCATCTCTTTTGTTCCTTGTGACACCAATGGCAAATAAACATCAGGGCAGGTATGGTACAGTAGGTTTTTACTGTACCATATGTGCCCTGCACAACAAAAACAGCTGGTCACTAATGTGTCAGTTAACTACAGAGACACAGTTAACCTGTAACACAGTAGAGTGTTTAACTGGTAAACAGGACAGTGTTTTAAATGGAGGTTGGTGGAGACCAAAAACAGAGCTAAAAGATGAGTAAATATTAGTCTTGTATTCATCTGCTGGAGAGGCATGACTCATGAATGCTAATGTTGCTCTATGTGAATTATACTGCACAGTTTCAACCCTATTAATCTGCCTGACCTTATGGTCATGTACAAACTTTAACTGATGTCCAGCTAGTTTTCGAAGAACACTATATATTATTCTAGTTTATTCTTGTTTAATTTTTAGTAACTGTCTGAAACATTTCAGCCAAACTATTCATTTTTTTTGGTCTTTAAAGCTAATCCTATAGTTCCACCCCTCTCTTTTCTTTAAGTCTTGTATATAATGAAACTAAAACAGTGACGTAACTAATAAACTGGGAGCAGAGACAGCACTGTGGATTTTTCCTCTCTGACCTCTAGATAGGGGCACAACAATACAGAAACACACCAGTCAGACAGAAGGGAAGGGACCTGAACAAACAATGCAACAGCTGTGTCAACCAAACAGGCAAAGTGGCACACACACACACACACACACACACACACACACACACACAGACACACACTCCTCAGACGCCTCACTTTCTAACATCCAGTTTAACAGGATACACATCCTCATAGTGAGCAGGGAAGAAAACGAACACCAAAGCCATAACAGGATTGTAATGGCAGACCTTTAACACGCATCTAAAAGTGTCAAGTACATTTAAATATCCTATTTTTAATACTAGCACTTTCAAATTTACAGACACCGAGCAACTTTCAATTACATTTTTTTCTTTTTTAAAATGACCACACATGAATTTCACCCACATGACAGCAACAATTAGGCCACAGTAAGACCCAGTGAGATGTATTACTCTACATGATATTGCTGATTAGGTCAATGTACTCTCCTTCCAGCCTTTATGCTACACATTCAGCACTGAAGAGCTGGCAGTTTCTCCCTTTGACTCGTGGTTCTCCCCCTTCAGGGACTTTCACCTATGAGTACATGACCCATTTTTTTTTCCTCTGGATCTACGCTTCACCGTAGCATCACTCCCGAGAGACGCAGATACTGACGATCTTAAAGAGACAGGCAGACATTTCAGCCAGGCTCGCACTAAAATACAAGGACAGCCTTCACCGAGGCTCAGCTGAGAGAATTTTTTTTTTATCTTGCTGGACAGAAAAGTACTTGCAGCTTCACATTCAAGTAGATGATAGTATTCAAGTTCAAAGCTTCCACTTTGAAAAATAAAGGACACATGGAGCCACAGCTACATCATTGTCCACCAACAGCAGACAACAATGAGATGTCATAGAAAAATGTACAAGAACATATGTAGTATTTTGCCATTGACACCATCATTTTCCTATACTGAGATGAACTGGATATTACCTCTACCTGTAGGAACATCTGTCATTCTGACATTTTTAAACCAGGCTTCAATCAAATGATGCAAATAATCAGCCCTTAATCTGATAATTGAAATAACAGGTGTAGGGATTTCCTGTTTGTTTGTTTTTTATAGTGGTTACTATGGTTTGCCCCAGTTCAATATATCTCCAATAGAAGAGTCAAAATGTAGACTAGACATAAAAGACTACATGCCGAGCTTGAGACCAATGGCTTGTCTGCTATTCACAGCCTAGTCAGACCAGCCTGCAGTTATGTAACAGCTCAACCAGCCACAGCCAGAATAAGTGGCTTGTAAGAGAAACAGAATATTTTATGTGGACTCCCATATATATCCAGAGGTCAGAGGTCATTTAGGCTCAGGAGAGGTCATGAGAAGCCTTTCCCATGACCTGAGATCACGTAGAGGAGGGATGGAGATAATGCTGAGTCATGAGACCTCAGTGCAGAGACATGAAGAAATTCTCCTGCCACAGACCCTGGATATTAATTATAGCTGATCTCTGGTGACTGTGTTGGCAGCAAGTTGACTTTCTGTCATGAAGTGGGCCAATCAATAACATCAAAGCATCAATCAACATCAGCAAGAATCAATGTATTAATGTCTTATGTCTACAGATATTGAGTTATAAATATTTGGTGTGTAAAGGCACAAAGATCAGCATTTATAACACAACTAAACGAGATGTTCAGACCAAGTTGCAGACAATACACCTCGGACGTCAGCTACCGTTGTTGACATGACACATCTGAATTAAATTAATCAGCTAAAAGTCACTAATGCAAAAAGAACACAACATTTTCACACACAAAATGCTTTCAATCTCTGATAACAGTTGACTAATCACTGATCACTGAGCAAAACATAGCTGCGAAACATCTGCTTAACGCCCCATTAGAGGAATTCAAGCAGATATATCACCAAACTTTAAACACTGCGCTTGTTTTCCTATAAGGAAATTAAAAATACATATAGCTCTAATAAAACATAATGTGTTGTCTTTTAAGTGCAAAGGTACGACCACAGTCCATTCATTTCTCTACCAGTCTCTGAATATGTAATTATTTTTTAATATCTACATGACAATATCCATCTCTTTCTTTTCTGTTCCTGGGCATTAGTTTTTGTTGACTCAACATCCACTCATAGACGCACTCTTCAATGTATCCAGTCAAACCTAATCTGGATCTAGCTTACTCCTTCCATCAAATCACTTCACTTTGGGCATCCATGCTTGTAGATGATAGTATCTAGAGGAGAGAAACTGTGTGCTGGCGTGTCAGGACAACAGCTTAGATCTCCAGGGGTGTGGTTGTATTCTGTTTTATTTATTTCTCCCTTGTTCTCAGATCTGATAAAATCTGATCTGTATGGAAGTGTGTGGGGGTGGAGGCCAACAGCTCTCTACAGAGACTCCAAACTCACTACAGCACACACATTATGAGCAATCAAATAAAATCCCTGAACAACTTAATCAAGTCCCTCTTGTAATTATACCCCAAATATTCTAATATTAATCGAAAACACCTCACATTATGGAAACTAAAGATGAAGTTTCACTGTCTTTAAAGACTAAATGCATATCAAAAAGGCCAGCGGTTGATTACTTTATTGAAATTAGCTACTCAGTTCAATGAATTCATTAATAAACTCAAGTGGTGTTTACTGTATCCTGTTTTTCAGCACTCTCTATGGTGCTTGTGGTGCACTCTAAATGAAAATGGCAGACCATATATAATAGACTGTAGAAAGCAAGTGATGCATTGTGATACCGCAGGCTGCAGCGACCTGGCTGGAGCTCTGTCTGACAGTCTGAGTGCGCTGCAGTCTCATCCAGCTCAGCTGTGCTGTTTAATGCACAGCAAAAACAGGGCCAAAATCAATATCAGTTGTATTTTGCATCTTACAGTTTGCATTACAACTTGACACATCACCATCATGTCATGCTATTTTCTCCCTTTCCCTTCTGTCCTTAATGTGCTTTCCCTCTTTTTGTTGATGTTGCTTAAGGATGAGAGCATCTTGGCCGACGCTACTCTCGTACAGTACCAACCTCCTCTAAAGATATTTCTGTATCACAGTGTTAAATGTGCATGCACTGTATGTGTGTGCCTGCGTGTAAGAGGAGGATGGAGGGAGAGCAGTCACGTGCTGTTAAAGAGTGGGAGGAGGAGGACGTCTGCCAGCTCTGACACAGCACTCTTCCTCCATGAAAGAGAAGGGGGATTCATTAAGATTGTGAGCCACTGTAACCCTGCATTAGAGAGCTCTATTTCATCCAGTTCTTCATGCTCTGTAAACACTGCGACGTGACATTTCGGCATGGATTTATTTGAGTGTGTCTGTGCATGCAGCACGCCCGTGTATTTGTTGTGTGTGTGTGTGTGTTCTGTGTAGGCCCAGGGGCTGCAGGCACTGCGTCAGACACTGAACCCAGACGAGTGTGTGATGCTCCGGTTCAGTGATGCTTCCAAGGTCAACAGTGCTTTGTGTGTGTATTGAGTGTGTGAGTGTGCATCTGTATCTGCATCTGCATCTGCAAGTGCATGCATGTGTCCTTCTCTGTTTCACCTTGCTGCTTCCCTCTGTTCACAAAGCCTCACACAGACAGGAGTAAATACACACTAGCACGCTTCCAGAAATTTACACAGGAGAACTTACTTATCACAGCTATAAAGGAAAGGCTGAATATTTTTGGCAAACCTGCACATTCATAGCAGTGTGTAAAGTCCTGTGTCTGTGTTTTAAGTGCACAGCTCAAGTAAGGACGGCAAAGAAGCTTATCTTAGTATACAGACTGACAAAACAAGAGGAACCAGCTAGCTGTTGTGTTTAAATAGACTTATGTACCTGCTTGCACCTCTAAAGGCTGCTAATTAACACTCTAATGTCTGCACAGTCACTGTGCTCAGCTGTTTGTAACAAAAACTGAACTCTGGCCGAAGCGAGGCTAGCTGTTCCCATGCTAAGCTAGGCTAACTACATCCTAACGCTGGCTCTAGGAGCAAATACTTTTTGTTTTGGATATCTTAAAACGTAGCTGTTAACGTGCCACTCAAAAGCTTCAACCATTGTACCATTGTTGAATTGTACAAATGAGCGTAATATAATACAATTCTGAACAATGCTACTTTTTCAGAGAAGACTGGACACTACAGTAATTTGTGGCCCAACTGGAGCTATCTGGTTAGCATGCTAACATGTATAATTATGTAACATTACGACACATGAAGCAAATACTTGGAACTACTTGCGCTTTTGAAATCACTCCGCCCAGCAGGCAGGTCTCGAATGTAGTTCCGGTTCTCTCAGAAAACAACTCAGTCTCATAATATTACATGATTATTTCATAGCATGGTGAATGTGCAGGTCACAACTTCTCCATGAGAGCGTTTTGGAGTTGTTGGATTGTGTATTTGATGAGTTTTGAGGGACAGGGGACCTGTACCATTCACCTCCATTGTGTTCGCTGAGCAGCTCACGTCTCTGCCCCATGGATCTCAAACAACATGCTCCAATAATTAAAGGTAATGAACCTATACCCCTATGAATAGGGATTATGGCAATAGGCAAATTTGCTCAAATGTTGAACTATCCCTTTAAGTAAACAGCTGGCTATGTAGCAATAGTAAATCTTACTTATAGCCCCTTTACTGCAGACATCTTTAAATTTCTCATAACCTACTAGCAGCTTGTATTTTTGAATATCAAAATGTTGTGTATCCTAATAGGTTATACAGGACACATGCTCCATCCAGTACTTACTATGAAACAGTTTCGGTTAGCATCTGCCTTTAACTTTAGCTCTGCGTTCACAGACTTTACCTTGACCCATGAGAACAGCAATGTAGGCCTAAGTCATTCTTACTACTATTGCAGGTGTGATATGCTTTTGAATGGACTGATTTCAGAAATATGATAACGAAAGGGATAAGAGAAAATACAAGTGTCAATTCAGAGTGGTATTTATGTTCAATAAAAAAAAAAAGAAGAAGAAAAAAAGAGGAGACCGTGTGATTGTGGGTTACTGTTGCACAGTAAATTCAAACCCATCAAATCAGGGCAAAAATGCACATAACAACCCACGGATAGCTGTCACAGCCATAATCAAAGGGTGCCTCCACATGCCATTTACAACACAATAAGGCTAGACTGGAGTTGAACGGGGTGATTGCTGATGACTTCTTTGTCACCTGGATGAAAATAGGCCAGTGATTCATAGATATTTTTAACCTTCAGACTCACTGTAGTTACATCACTGTGTGCAGATTAGTGTATAGCAAAGGCTGTATTGGCAGCACTCCAGTTTAATTGATGTATTTAGGCTAATGATGGCATAATCACATGACTTTTGACAATTGTGCAACTACAGGGCAGTGATTAACATATACGCTGAACCGTGAGTATCAATTCAACATGACTGCATGAGCAGCATGAACCTCATGACCCCAAACAGGAACCAGTAGATGAAAGCAAGGTTGGACAACAGAGAATAGACTCTTTTGTTGTAGATATTAACTTATCTGTTGGCAGAGAAATCCCACATTGCTTTATGGTGTTATTGCATTTGCAGGGGTCTTGCAAGACTGTGATTAAGTATTTTCAGTTGATTAGCCAAAAACAGACAATCCAATCTGGTTATTTTATCTATAAACAGCTTCTGAATTAAATTTACAGAAAATCTACTGCAGTACACATCAAGATGTACTGTGGTACAATATGTTAATCATATAACCTGCTTCTAAATGAGTGGATGACTGACTGAAAGTTTGGACTTTATTTAGAATAACATGAACACCTGCATAATGTAATGATATCCAGTCCTGCAGAACTGAATGCATGTGTCCCCCTCCAGAACATCAACTTGATAATACTGTTTCTTTGTATTCACAGGAGTGTAATTGCAACACTGCCTCGGGTTCATCAGTCTGAGCAGCACCGTCATTCAGAAATAAATCTCTTCCAGCTCAGGTTGATGGTGACTGATGACAGCCTCCTCATCCACCCTTATTTTCCTTCTGTTGCTCTCTGGGACTGATGCTCTTATACAGTCATGAAAGGGGAGGGTGAAGCTCAGCCCGCTGCCCATCCCCCCTCCTTCATCCTGGCTGCTACATCCACTGCTGCAGAGAGGACCCATGATGGTGTCGCCCTCCCTCTCTGCCGCCACCACCTCCACCAATCCCATCCCTGTTTCACCACAGCCAAACAGAGCACAGGTGTTGCATGCTGCGTCCCTGCCTTTACCTACTGGGAAACGTGCACGGGGTGTTTACGTTGTTCTAGAAAATACGATACACTCCACAATGAGAGCATGCATGTGCCCACCTTTAGTTTTACAAACTGTGTTATGTAATTGCCAGTTACAAGGTCTTAAATAATTAAGCGGAACATGCACGGATATTTGGCCTGTGAAGCTGTATTGTGTAACGCTGTAGGTGCACAAATTATATTATTTCAACCAATTTTCAGTCTTGTGGCCTAAGAAGGCCTACGTTGAAAAAGAAATCTCACAGAAAATCACAGATACAACAAACAGTCCTGCAGGTCTTACAAATGTAGATCTGTGCTCCCATTTATTCCAATTCTGAACTACATTATAGCACGAGGGCAAACACTATTCCCAGTCTTCTATTAAAAGATCTGCTCCAACCCCACAGAATGACTGGCCAATATTTCTCATCATGACAATATGATCACGATAACAAAGAAATTATCATGAAAACAAAACATGATCCTCGTGTGGCACAGGATCATGTTTTATACAGTTTCACTGTAAAAAAAAAAATCATTTGTTGAAACTTTAAAAATAAACAAAATATATCAATGTATTGAAAGGGCTTTTCTACTGATGATCAAACATCTATTGCATTATTACATGGTGTGATACTGTGTTGTCCTATAGCCTTGGTAGTCATCACTGCGTAATTGTTACAATGTGTCATGATATTCATTACGTTAGCCTTCAAAGTGAATATGCATATTAGGGGTATATGTAATCATTGTTGGTTGAGGAACAGCTCCTGCTCCATGCATGTGTGTGTGTGGTGGTGGTGGTGATGATGATGTGGAGGGTGGGGGGGTGTTTGATTACCGGCCAAAGAACAAACCTGTTCACCCTCCATCATATCATACCATTTCACAGCAAAGAAAAGGTGTGTGACTAGGGAGGTGGATGTGTATCAGTGTGGGGGTGGGAGCCTAAAAATGTGCAGCAGTGCCCATGAACAGCCTGATCAGATTTAAGAAATGTAGAGATTTGAGTATCCAGGAGGTGAGGCATTACTACAGAGCGACCGTGTGGATTTCAGTTAGTGAAATGTGAAACAGAATCAATAAGATGAACAGATAGGCTACCAAGTGAGGCAGATCCTGCAGCACGGGCAGGGCACGTCCCCCCTCCAAAAAAAAAAACATGCAGCTGAGGAAATCCAACCATCCATCGCTTGTCGGCTATGTGAGACACAGGCCTTTACATGAAGTGCTGTCTGTGTGTTTCCACTGAGCAGGCCTGTCTTGTACTATCACGACCATCGACACTTGCACCCAGTTGACCCTCCTGAGGAGAATCGAGCTGCACCCCCACGCTGAGGCCTGAATCAGCACCACACACCGACACTAAACCTGCGCTAAATACTTCCAAATGACCCAATCACACACTGGACAGTCGCGTCCACTGCCCTAACGATGCAGGATTACACAGGCTGGCGCAAGACCAGGAAAGGGCATGATGATGATGATGATGGTGATGATGGTGATGATGGAAGGGCATTCACTGGTCGTTAGTGGGCGACGGTGGTTCGAGTACAGATAATGCGGAATTTCTCGGGCAGCGGCCTTTTGAGGCAACTTTCACATCTTGGTCACAATCCGCCATTAAGGTGAAACCCAGCTGACAGCGGCTAGTTTCAGCCCCGAGACGCTCCCGGAGAGGAAGGGTGTTTTACGCAACCACTTCATGCTCCATCAGGGGGGTGAGGCACTGCTGAAAATCAGGGAATCCCACGGATGGCGAGTGTTAATGTCCGATCACTTCACAATCAATAGCATCGCATTAGATTATTGGCTACAATTAGCTAGCCGAGGCGTGAGAGGCAGGAGTCTGCAGCATCGTGTGGCACAACACCCATGCAAAAACATGGTTTATGATGCAGCTCCAATGCAGCGCTGCTTTCCTGAAATAAACGCTGATTGAGGCTAGAAGGGCGTATGTGGGCTGCATTTGCCTCCGGGCTTTCGGCATCCTTCTGGAGAATGCTGCCTTCATTCTTCATCAGTGGGCTAATCACGGTTTGTTAAAGCCTTTTTCAGGTCTCCGCAGCCTCAAATGCAATTGCGCATCCGCGCCGCAGCAGCCCGGTGAGACAGCCCAGCCTCTGCAGATCACCTACAGCTCCCTCACTACACGGCTGGGCTTTACAATAGGATACAATGAAGCACCAACAGCACCACCTTCATCATCATCACCCAGATGATGAACCTGCTATCCGCATCCTGCAAAAAAAACAGAAACAAAAAAAACACACACACGCGCAAACGCACCCGCAAGTGCGCACACAGCGCAGCGGCGGAGCAAATCGACACATTTAGAAGAAAATAATAAAACATAATCTTACTTTCGCCGACCACCGCCTTTAATCCGATAGGTGCCATGATGCTGCTGAGTGCTGGACCGAATGATCACCCTCTGCTTCCTCTCTCTCTCTCTCTCTCTCTCTCTCCCTCCTCTCTGCGCTCACCTCACATCGCTGCGGAGGAGCCTCCAGCAGGAAACGTCACTGCGTATCCTTCCGCATCAGCCCCTCACTGGTGGTGGCGGTGGACGTTTGGCTGCAAATGTCTTTTATTAGCTGTAAACTACTACTACTACTTACTGCAGCCATGGATTAGGTCAATGAAGTTCACAGAACTTCACTTACAGTGTTGTCCATGTTCTGGTCCTCATGACTCGGCTCAGACATCATCACATTAGAGTCTGCAGGCTGCTTTTTCAGAAACATGAGTTCTTTGAATGAGTGGGACTTTCTTTAAACTCAGATCATACGAAATACAACCGATGTCATAGGTTTGGTTTTTCCCTGGCATGTTGCTTTAATGGGTGGAGAGATGGAGATGAGGTTGAGCGTGATGTGATCTGTGACACTGTGTCTTCAAAATGCTGATTTGGCTGAGCAACGTCTAGATTAATGTCATCAAAGACAGAGGAGCTCCACACCCTCCACCTGACAGCCCGGAATCAAGTCTTTTGATCAGCTGTCAACTAATCTAATCATGAATAATCGCTGTTTAATCAGTTTAAATATAGCCTATGCACCTGTGTGACCTATGTGAGCATCCAAACACTCAACTCCTAACTCATTCATCAGGCTTTTGTCTATTAAAATAATATAATATTATATATATATAATATTATATTTCATGTGTTTCACACTTACTCACGAGAAAGACACGCAGACTTTACGAGAATATTACACATCAGCCTACTTTTAATCTAGAAAAAATTGTAATTCATTCACCAGTTTCAATATGAAAGTGTCCACGCGGGGGCAGCATGGACCTTCATGTAGGACACTCCAACACTGGAGATCATGGGAAACTTTGGTCCTGGCTGGACAGGACCTCCAGTGGAAATGAGTTCATTAGACATCTCTGAGTTTTATTGCAACTCAATATGGATGAATATGGATTATCATGTTAAAATGAGCCTCGTGACTAAGGAGTCAACACATGAAGGCATGCTGGTAGGCCACTTTAATGTCACCTTGACGAATCATTAAATAAAGAAGGTCCACAACGTTACTGAATATGCTTTATTGTTACTATAGCTCCTGAGTCTGGCCACACCCTTGGCAGGGCCGACTGAACACGTTGGACCAGTGATGACTCCCAGAGGGTGTGTCCTACCGCTGTGAAGCAGGCCAGTGTTCACCTCCCTTGCACCGGTGGAGACTCGCTGCTTCGCCTCGGTCCGCCTCCTCCCCCACCACAGAGAGCGGGAGAGAAGAGAGAGCCGTGCGCCTCTGAGCAGGACAGACAAGCACGGACATCTGAGACTGATCACCACAGCCCGGATTCACCTTGGAGGACAACCCCGTGAGCAGCTCGGATACCTGCAGGATCTGTTCGGCTCTCCTGGAAACATGGGGGACGTGGTTTCCTCGCACCTGGATGAGAGCAGGCGGGGGATGATTACAGGTGAGCGAGGAGAGTCTGAGCTGCTCACACACTGGAGTGGCTTCAGTTATATCTGCTCAGATCCAAAACAACACTGAAGTTTGCTTATGAGAACTTAGTTAAGTTTTTATGTCCTCTGACAGCCTATAAAAGTCATGGTGTGTTGGTTTGAGTTGGGTGTTAGATTAAACTGAAGTGAACTGTCTAACCTGAAACTGGGAAATCCACTGAAGCCTCTGTGCAGGAACAGTGCATAAAGTCTGAGTGTAATGTGTGCTGAATGACTTCTCCCTGGTCTGCTCTCTTCATTTATTACAGTGTATTGTTGCTCTGATCCACTCACAGAGCTGAATCTGAGTCCCAGCTCTGCTGCGGCCCTGCTTCTCAGAGATAATAAGTAGGTTTCCCAAAGGGAAGCATGTTTGTATAAGTTTAGGACCGGCTGCTATTTAGGTCTCAGATTGCTCCAGCCTCCCACTGTGCTCTCTGCAGGTCTCTGTGATTATTTCAACAAGGCAACGGGAGCAGAGGGAGGCAGAAGAAGAGTGCAGTGGCTGAAACACTTCCATGGATGTGTAGATGCTTCTTTGAAATTTAAAGATTTTTCATTGCTAGAAGCAGTTTGGCAGTGAATCATAGGGACGAAGCAGCTCTGGAGAAGGGACAAGACTGGTGTGTTTTTTGTGTTTGAGTTGGCATGTAGATCCTCCAGACCTTCCAAAAGCTTCCACTGTAGGCAGGGATGTGTTCTCACAACTTAAGGATTGCAATTGTGTGTGTGTGTGTGCGTGTGCGTGTTGGCAGGCGCACTTGCAGGGAGAAACCACTTCCAGAAACCATAGATTGTGTTCCTGAGCTCCAGACACTCAGTTTGTTTGTTGCTGCTGCTTTCTGTGAACGAGACAGAGAAATACTGTCAGGAATAGTTGAAAACAGGAAGGATAACAGTGTTCGAGGCTGCCTCGTGTGGCGATGGTTCGTTTCTCTAGTTTCATCGGTTGTGTTTGTTATCGTGTATTTGAAGAGACTGAGCCCAGTAGCAGCAGAATTCCTGAGATGATCGAAAAAGCAAATTGTTTGAAAGGCAAATACCAAACATTCTCTGGTTCTGTCTGCTCAAATCTGAGGAGATGTCGCTTTTTCTCCACTTCATATCATTAGAAGTGCCATTTCTTGACTATAAACAAGCTCTATGAAAATTGTGACATCCTTTTTCAATCATTTTATCATTTGAAATAATGAATTAAAAATAAAAATGGATATTATTTGGAACCCTGTTGCAACAAAGCTGCTTCACATCACATGTCATCATCACTTAAGAAAGGGAGAGAGATCTAAAAATCAATAATTACAACAGTGTGTCAGATTCAGAATGAGCTCGATCATATGGGGACAATATATGTGCAGAATTGTCTCAATTTTTTAACTTTCATCTGTGTATCACTGGTGAGCTGAGCTGCCTCAGGTGTTACCACGTGACCTGTGTTGTTAGTAATAAGGGAAAATTTGGCCTATTTGTTAAAACTGTGGCTCTGCAGAGAGCTACAAAAAGGAGAGGAGGGTGTTTTATAAAAATGCATGAGTGTCTGACTAGTTTTCAGTTAAAATCCCTCAAATTGTGCAGTGTTTCCTGTTTCTCAGTGTGTTGAGAATGAGATATGCACAGAGTTAAGTCTCAGAAGAGGAGACTTCAACTGAAACTGGAGGTTAAAGCAGGTACCAACATGTTGGTAGGATCAATAGAAACTGCTGTGTGCTGTCTCACACACCCTCCCTCTGTGTCGTCTCTCTGAAGACTGTCTGTTGTCTCCTTTGCATGGACAGATGAATAGTATGTCCTTTAAAGTGCTAGGCACAAATCCTCTTTGGTT
>OMNW01031372.1:0-18211 GCA_900303245.1 Selene dorsalis
TTCAAGACAGTACTTTGATGATGTCTGTACTGTCAGTAAGCTCTTGAAAGATGTGATAAGAAGTCCACTTCCATTTGTGTAACTCCTTTCTGTCATCATTAGTGCCATTAGATTTACTGTGTTAAGCGGCAGTGCCTCAGAATATTTGTGTGACTTTTTGATTACCTAACCCTAACCAATCAGTTTATACAGTAAGTCATCTGGTCAATCCCCACCTTCTCTAAAGTTACAAAGTAGAAGTCAAGTGCATTAGATTTTTGGAGAGTTGAGGGGAGAGTTTAGAATTGTTGCCTTGGTATATTACAGCAGTCAAACATCCAAAGACTGCAGTCAATGCCAGACTTTGCTGCCAGGATTTATAGGCTCTGTAGTAAAGTATAGTGTGTGTGTGAAGATATATATATGGGGTATATAATGGGGTAATGACTTCCTGCACAGAAAAAAAGAAATCTTATTCTTCTCCTTGATGTGTAAGTAACTTGATAGCTACATGGTGTTTCATGTTTTCATTTGCTAGAGTCAATGTAATAACATCAGCTGAGGAGAAGAAGCTAGATTCTTGCTTTCATCGGCTATCTGTGACTTTTTAGAATTCATCTGAAGATTTTATTGCTTGTTTTTAAAACCTTTAATGTTTAGGTTTCCTCTTTTATCTCCACATGAGCCAGACTGCTGATCAAGATCCTTTGGCTAATGCCTCTAAAGTTTCAGGCAGGCCAAATCTATACCCTCTTTCAAGTCTCATCTTAGAACGCATTTAAATCTCAAAACTTTTTAATTAACTGCTCAGTCATTTTTTTTGATTATTTGGTCTTTTTTTTAAATACTTAATGCACTTTGTAACTGTTGTTTGAAGCATTTTTTCTTCATCTTGTGCATTATTAGGACATCATGGGGGCACAAATCAAACAGCCTCACCCACAGCGGAATATTTTATGGTGAGAAAACAGTGTGAATTATTTGTGGATATATTCTAATCATTACTGTCTGATTACCCTTCTCTGCGGGCAGATCTATTACAGGCCTTTGAGGACATCTGTCTGTGGGTCCATGTGGGCGGTCTCAACCAAAGGTTTAGCTGAAGCAAAGGGCAGATTGAGGGGAAGCATCCAGGAAGCTGACATACAAGACACTAATGCTGCCTCTGGCTTTTGTCCACTCTAAGGGCCTCTGACATTTGGTATTTGTTGAGAAACCATTTGTGTACACGATAAAATGCTGAGAGGAGCCCTAGGCTGATTCTGTCTCCTTCTGTTGCACCTTCTCACTCTGTCTCTCATTTTGCTCCATACAAGTAGCTAAATTGTAATGACATTTTGCTTCTATTCCTCTCTGTATTCACACTTAAGCCCTGGATCTTTGAGTCAGCCCTGCAAATATTTGTATCACTTTCTCTCACTGAGGAGACGATGGTCAGACATGGTTTCTATTCTGAGCAGGACCACCAGCGCACCACACTATGCAATTAACATTTTCTCATCCTCACTCAGCTACAGCCTGACTCTTGTTTTGGTGCACACTGATTTACAAGAATAAGGAGTTAACAAGTTCACCACAGCTATTAAATGAACTGTTGTACTTCCATTGAAGTTTTATTGTTGTTATTGTTAAGTGATGGATCAGACAGCTCTATGTGTTGGTCTGAATGAGTCTATTTGCCAGATGAGTTATTGCCAACTTGAAGTGACACGGTACTGTACTTGCCATAAAAACAATCCGGTGGCAGGTCACAGGACACCCTGCGTCCAGTACTGAGGAAATTACTTGAAAATGCTGTCAGTTATTACTAGATAAAAAGCCCCTGTAAAAGTGTATTTTTCTTTGCTATGTCAAAGGTGCTGTACAACAATGCCACAGCAACGTTATAGTTTCAGTATTTAAGATGTACAAAATACACAAAATACCACACAAGGCATTGTGGTGGAGGTCTTAAGCAAAGAAACAGAAGAGCCCAAGTGACAGCCACAGGGGCCCCAAAGCTACTAAGAGAAATATTAATGTAGTACGTAATTATTGAGGGGCCCTGCTCCCATTATGTAAATCAGGTGGTTTTAGCCTTCACCAGGTTTTGTAGCAGTCATTTTGATTCAGTTTTGACCAAGTATGATTTTTATAAAAAAAATAATAGTTTATCCATACAGGGAAGGGCCCATGAGGTTTTCTTTTCTTTTCTTTTTTTTTTTAACAGAAACTTCCTATCATAAATCATAAATTTAGATAAGAAGCATATAGGATAGGATTTTTCCCATCTTGGTTTTACAGAAGCAAATCCAAACTACCTCTGGGATTCCTATTTCATCTTCTTTCATCGTATCTTAGAAAAATCCTAAAAACTGCATTCAATGCAACTAATTAACTGTTAACTCTGTTGCCTAGCAATAAATGCTACTTTTCTCTTCTGAAACAATGCCCTGGTTGCATATACTTGGTATACATTGCACTTTTTTTTCTCACTTTTCTGCTGTTTTGCTAACCCTCCTCCCTTATCTGAACAGTGCGCCTGGTCAGTCATCAGGAAAACTACTGTGATCTGGCAGACCCCCCCCAAAAACACACACACACACACACACTCCTCCTATCAATCAGATGGATGCTACAAAGTCCCACTGGCCCGGAAATACATAGACAAAAATGATTTTATTCCCCCTGTGATCATCATTTGAACAGATTAAAAATAGGTAGCCTACTGTAGTCTGACCTGTTTAACACGGTTCTTTTTATTCCTTTTATTCGTTTTTAGTCCTTTTCTGTGTGTTGGTGCAAATTTAAAATGCACACTATTATATTATTCAGTCAAAGGCATCTTGAATATATCTAGAATTTGATTAATCTAATTTCGACAATTACAAACCCTTTTTCACTAGTATAAATATTCGAATCAACCCTGAATCAATGTTACATCATCATATGGAGTATAAAGGGGACCGAGGCGGTGTGAAGTGTAGGAAACCTAACAGAACAATGTGATTGGCTTGTTGATCATGACAAAACAGACTGGTAACAAAAAACAGTGAATCTGTTCATTATAAGAGACGGGGTGGGAGAGAAAGAGACCGAGAGAGAAGTGTGACTTAATGAGGCTTCCTGGTCAGTTATACCTAACTTCATTGGTTGAAACACACAGCAGGTACAAAAATGCTATGAAGAGACGTTTATGATTGAAAAAGCAAATATCACTGGAAACATTTTTCAAATCCATAAATACAGATATTAGGGGCCCACTGGTGTTTCATGTTGCTGCATCAAGTGTGGCCAACATCACTCAGCTTAGCAATACTCCGGGTGGGGGGTGTGGTTATGCAGCAGCACAGCTCAAAGATTTCCAGGTGCCAGGGACATAGTACTGTGAGACTTGTAGACATGATACGACTGCACCATGGTTTTCTTTCCCACTGTTTTTTATATCCTCAGCTCCTCTTTTCAATCAGCCTCCCTTATCTTATCTTTGAAATCCTCTATTATCTCCATGTCTAAAACCTGCTCCACCCTTACACCCTTTGTGATGATGCCCCAGGAGAGAGGGGGGAATGCAGAGGGAGAAGAAAAAAGAGACAAGATAGAGAAGAAGGCTTAGAGATGAGTAAAGACAGAAGGAAAAGAGAGGAATGAGGAGGAGAAACACAGAAAAGGAGAGAGCATTGAGCTCTGCAGCAGCCACATCTCAGCCATGAGGTGCGAGGATTAGCTGTATCTAAAGCAACACCCCCGCTATGCTCTCCAAATGAGTATTATCCCCCCCCCTTGCGTTGGCACAAGAGCAGCAGCTCATACAAAGCCATGTTGTCATGGTTGGTAAGAGGAGGGAGTCCAAGGCGTATTATGTGTAGCAGGTGGCAGGCAGCAAAAAATAGGCAGCTATTTGGTAGATGGTGATGTGCATGTCTGACTATGCAATGGTGATACAAGTATTTGGGCAGGGTTGTGTGATTGCTGTGGACTATCAGTTCCATGAACAGGGTTTCTTGGCATGAGTGGGTGGAGGAGACGGAAACCTGACAAGAGGTTATAATAGTCCTCTGGGCCGGTTGGAGGCTAGCTGGTTAGCATGCTAACTGAAGACAAGACTTAACTCAGTTAACTGACACTGTTCATTTAACTGTGATGTCAACTGGCACCTCTGGATACAGCTGTTTAGTAAAGTAATGATGTTATGCTGCACATTCCTTTTAGTTAATGAACTTGATTTCGGGTTAGATTATATAAATGTAAACGTCCCTGTGTTTCTGCTGGACAGGAAACTGTTCACTAGCAACAAAAACAGTTAACAAATCTTTAAATTCACTGTACTTAAATCTGATTTCCCATTTGGTTCTGCATAAATTATCCTTGCTCTTGTGTTATGATTGAGCTGAGATTGTTTTATCAAACTGCCAGTCCCTGTGCTCCCATCCCTCTGCCTGCTTCATCAGATGCTTTCATTTGCCCATGGCAAAAATTAAAAAAGAAGTAGAGACGACAATAAATAACAGCATTTTGTGCTTTTAGTGTTACAAAATATATTGTATATATTGTTTCTTGTATCAATTAATACACCTTAACACCTTATAAGTGGAACCTGCAGGGTATTATCCACATCAGACATACATGTTATTGACTCCATCAGTTTTTTTTTTTTGTTTTTTTTTAATGAGTAGTTATAAAGTGTGAAAATGTATCATTTCTCTCTCCCACATAAAAGTCAATACAGAGAGGAAAGGCGGCATTTTAACCAAAGGTTTTTTTGGAACAATACACATTTCATCAGCTGTTACCTTCAAGGACACCCTGGGGTGTCCAGAGCAAGCTCAGGCGGTACACTGAGGTTTTAGCAAAGGTTAAATGATTCAGTATTACACACAGTCACAGCATTCATATCATCAGGATTCAAATCACAGTCTCAGAATTATACAGTTTAAACCAGGTGGAGTTTCATGTGACATTTTGGAACAATCAATGCTCTGATGTAAGTGAGAACGTTTGTGTCAATCAGAAATTACAAATACTGAAATAAATGTCTTGGTTAAGAGGGAAGTGACTGAACAGGTGACTGGTTATGTAATAAAGTGGTGCCAGGAGAGCTTGTAATTGTACATTCACTGTGAGGACGAAGATATTCAATAATTCACACAATGTTCCAGTGTATGCAATATAACAACATCACAGTGCACCAATTAATCAAATAATCCATGTTCACAGATGAAGGGACCCAAGGAAGTGGTTTTGATAGGTGCTTCTCATTTTTTACAAAGAGAAATTATGCAACATCCACAAATGAGATATGACATGATGTGAGGAGAGAGAAATGAACAAAACATGCATTAAGTGAAATAAGGCAACATGAGCTTCTGATGACAGATTTCTGTGAGTCATGGTCTTATGTGTCTTTGCTAAAGTGTCCGACAGAATGAGGGCGCTGACATGCCCCTCCTCCACCACAGAGGTCCGGAAGAATTGCTGTGTCTTCACGTGAAGTAATGAGACACACACACTTCACTACATAAAGGAACTTTAAATAAACCGGTCACAATAATTTATGATAAATTTTTACCAAACAAACAAAAATAAGAAAATATATGTGTTAAGATCAGCTGCGTAGGAAATGAAAATCACGACCCAGTGGCAATACTATAGAAAAAAAAAACTGTTGACGTGTGGCTGTTGAAGTACAAACTTAATTTTAAACATTAAGCAAAGCCACAGATTCATTAACTGGAGACTTTCTCACTCACATACACATACAAACCCAAACATCAGCACATTGTTGTCCCCCGTGAAGCTTTTAATGCTAATGTTTAGTTTTAAATACTATAAATTTATTATGATTTATGATAAGACATTTTTAAAACTCAGGGCCCTCAGGGTCCCCCACAGACTTCTTGCCTTGGGCATTAAAATGTGCAGAGACAATGCTGTTATGTTGGCAGTAGACACATTTACAGCTCCTGTGGCATAGAGTAAGTGCTTTTTAGACTGGATCAATGAAAGTGGACGCAGGACACAGACATGCCAGGGGGCTGGCTTTATGACTGGGCCACACTGTGTTTTGTCTGTTTGGACAAATAGTTATAAATAGATTTTAGAAGTCAGTAGTTTCAGGGGGAGGCCAAGAGGGATTTCAATGATTTTGATGGTGGATGAGGGTTTGAGACAAGGGATGGCTGGCTGAGCCATGTGGTGGATCTCTGGATAACATGAAAGAGCACAAGCAAGAACACCATTAAACACAGGTCAACAGAAGATTATAAGATGTACAGCTTTCTTCTATATCAGCACATAATGGTTTAAAATACAAACTTGGCAGCAATCAATGAGAAAAGCAAAAGACTGCAATAGTGAATAATACTGAAATACAATTTGTAGAGTGTACAGCCATGATAGCAGCTCTATGATGATATAAACATGCTGAGGTTAATGTGTACCATCTTCATTACCAGAATATTAAGACAATTGAAAACCAACAATAGCAACATCTTGTTGGCACTAAGTGACCAATCCACCAGTGACTGAACCCAGCAGTCGTCAAGTCAATTCAAATTTTAGTTATAGCACAAAGTCATAAATGCCAAACTGGCCCAGTGCTGGGAATTTGAATCAAGAGAGAAGGAGGATGAAGAAATGGGGGAAAGAGAGAGAGAGAGACGCACACAGTAGAAAGTTTCTAGCAATCTTCCACGCAGACTCCGCTGTTAGCAATAGAATTAGTGGATTCTTTGAGCTTGAGACTGACCCACAGGTGTGAGAGAGCGGTAATGGGGACAAGGACTGAGGTAATGAAAGGAAGCAGGCGTAAAGATGAGTTTGGATTCAAAGGCCTCAATAGACTGAGACAGTCTGTTGTCAGCAGGGAGGTTTTTCCAGAGGAAGGAGCACAGCAGGCAGTGGGTTTCTATTCAACTCTGGGGACAGACAGGAGCCCTGTATTCACACACTGACCAGCATGGGGAGAAACATAAGTGACATGACAATTTATGATTCTGTATTATTTCCATGAGAGGAAGCTTGAAGTCTGATCTGTAATAAAAAGTTATGGATTTAGTTGAATTACAGCCACAGCAGCTGTTATGGCTGTTGCCTACCAGCAGACCTCAAATCTGATAATTTGAGAACTGTTGTCTGCTATTACAGGCACATTATACTCTAGCATATAGTATTGATATGATATATATCATATCATTTGACAAACAGGAGAAATGTAATGGAGGAAAAGCAGATAGCAAAGAAAGGAGCCCTGTAGTACATCTTTCACTTACTTTAGGAAACGCACTGTGCTCTTTCGGATAAGTAAGACTCTGAGACGTGACATTGCTTGATTTAGAATTAGAGTATAATCTGTGATATTAAACCTGGACTGAGATCAAGTAAAAGAAGCACAAAGGTGGAATCTGAATCCATGTTAAGCAGAAGGTCAGTCAGTCCTTCAGCTTGTGCAGTTTCAGTGGAGTAGAGTTTGAGAGGCTGAGGGCAGTTTTAAAAAAGATCAATGTTAGATCTGTGGACTTTGAGAAAGGAGGCTCAGACCTCTGGGCCTGAATCTGTTCGAGGAGGGAATAGTTCTCCCAGCGTCGGGCTCATAGCTCTTAAAGAGAAGAGTCTTTATCTCCAAATCTAACAGGAGAAACATGTATGCTGGAGTATGGTCAGAGTATGTTCTCCTAACTGAAAGACCATCTTCATTTGTTGGGCATTGAACAGGACAATTTTAAGACATGTCAATAGATGTCAGTTGATTTCACATGACACAAATATATATGTCAGAAAAAACTGTCGTTCTATAAAGGTTCTACGAAATGATCTCATCTCTCAGCCTTCAGACATGCCCTATAGCATCACAATTGATTCGCAGTAGTGAGGCACCTTTTCTCTGGAAAAAAAACTTACATTTTATTTTATTTTGAGATTTACATTCAGCTGACATTAGTTTAGAGGAATGTGCAGTAAAGTAGCTGGGACTGAGTTTTTTTTTTGTTGTTGTTTTTTTTTGCTACAGGCCATTTTTGAGGATACATGACTGTTGATGGACACACTGGGAAATTGCAGAGATTGAGCCTGTGGCTGTCTTGTTACAGCACACTAACAGTCTCCAGCCTCACTGTAGGGACAGAACTGTGCAGAGGTTCCTACAGTCTTACTCTTAAGTTAACATTTACAATTTCTATTGATGTAAACACACAAAGCATGCCTTCCTTATCACAGTCTGCAAATCTTCATCAAAAGTTGCCATTTTCAACTCATAGATTGAAATATCTGTTGTTCCTGTTGTTGTTTCCTTTTTCTCAGGGGACTGTGAAAACTGAAACAGGAAAGCTGGACATCCGCCGGGTTAAACTTCCTTCAGCTCAGACTAGTCAGAAACAGACCTGTTCATAGTGCGTGTCGTGTTATCAAATATAAATTTTACATTTTACAGACTGACTCTCTGACTTTCCCTCTTTCCATGTTATTGACGGATTTCTGCTTCTGTGTTCAACATATGAAATACAAGAATCAGATTTGTACCCTTGGGACTGGTTTTGCATTTTGGATTGCATAAATCAGCTCTTTGACTAAATATTTAATAAGGCCCAATGAATGGCAGCCATTTTCCAGTAAAAGCAATGTGGTACAACGGCAAAGGCTGAGGTTGATTGGTGACTCTAAATTGACTGTAGGTGTGAATATGAGTGTGTGTGAGGTTGTTTGCCTCTATATTGTTGGCCCCTTGACAGACTTGACCTGGCCAGGGTGTAACCCCCTCTGTGTTGTATGGATAAGTGGTCCAGCCATTGGATGGATGGATGGATGGTCATGGACCATTCTCCTCTCACCACTCATCAACAAGGCTTCTCCACAGAAGCTGACACTTCTTTGACATAATTCTGAGTAAAACCTCTTGAGACTATTGAGAGTGTAAATCCTTGGAGATCAGCAGGTTCAAAAACACTCAAACCATGTCTGACACCAACAATCTTTCCACGTCAAAGTCACTAAGATCACATTTTCTGCTCTTCCTGATATCTGACCTGAAGATTAACTGACTTGATCTACTGCCATGTGACTATATAGAGAATCAGATCTCTTTGAATTAGATTAGACTCCAGTGTGACTGTTAAAAGCTGTTTGATCAAGACAAGTCAGATAGTTGACAGTGTTTTGGAAAGCACTCCATTAGTATGAAGCTGCTCTCTAGTTAATCAGACTGCAGTGAGCTAAGTAGGTCACACTGTCTGTGAGAACAGAGAAACACACATAGCAGGAAAAGGGATGGATGGATGAATGGATAAGATAAGATGCACTTTATTGTCTCATTCAGGGAAATTTGGACGTAAAGTGCATGGTGTATATAGGCACATACACTGAAACCACAGACCTGACAACAACATAACAGTAGTCACAGACACTTAGATACAACAGCAAGAAACAACAATGGGCATACGACCAAGTAACGGGATGAAGTGCATTTTATTGTGCAACTCAATCATTAGTAAAATAAGATAAAAAAAGCAACTAGTAATAAAAAATGGATGGATGGATGGATTTATACACAGCTCAGGATTTTTATGCAAACCAAAACTATTTTACAATGACAAACATTAGAGAATAAACAGTGAGCATCTCTGAATGGCCTGAAAACAACAGGATGTCACCAATACACATCACAGTGTGGAAGAGTTTCAATTCTTGTTTTTCTTGTTGCATGTGGATGTGGGATGTGTGTAACAACCACAAATAAATAGAATTTGATTTCATTTCTTAGATACAGTCCATTGGGAGAAAATAAGTTTATTATTCGTCATTAGTAGTCGACATCGTGAGCCCGCAGGTTCACTACTTAAGTGGCAGTTTTTATTTGCTAAATGAAAAACACCAAACTCACAGAAGCACATGACTTTCCCTTCCTGGATAAGACGCAAATGAGACGAGACATAATTTTATGTGAAAAGGGAGCTCATGCCAGTAACCAATAGAATGGGAAAAAGGTGCCAAACGAATTATAGCAATTAGTGAGCAACCTTCTCTCCAGACAGGAGGGAAGTGAGGGAACATGGGGAGGAAAGCTGGTGTATGAATAGCAGCAACCAGATGACCACATTCATTTGCCCTGTCATTTCAATGCTCGTCAAAAAGTTTGACACAGCATCATGTGCTCGGGGAAAGTTTGATCCGTGCAAATGATCATTAATAAAACTCACTTTCAGTCAACTTTGGCAGTTTTACAGACAGCACTCCTTATTTATAGAAACACAGCTTGCAGGTTTGCTGAGGTGTTATATCAAAAAAAAAAAAACTGTGATACATTCGGAAGAGGAAGATTTCTACAGCGGATACATGAGATTTCTCTCCACAGACACCTTGTATTCTTGCGTGAGAGTTTTCATCATCAGCATGACTTGCCAAAAAAAAAAGTACTGATTTATTTAACCTATGAGAAAGCAATACAAATGAACGAAAATGTAATCTTTAACCTAACTGCCTTGTTGAGTTAGCTATTCTTCATGGTTATTTATTTCTTTATTACCAGTAAGAGCAGCATTTTGATAAAAAGTAGCCAGGAGCTGGTGTTCCTTATCTACAGGTGCTAAGTTAGGAGTGGGCAGGTTTCAGCATGTCTAATATGCCCATCAGCTTGTCTGTATATTATGTTGTGGTATAGCACATGTCATATTTACAGTACAGCAGTTTATATAGAGGCCTTTTTCTTTTATGCACCGAGCCACATGGAGATGGACTACATGTTGTGTTTATGAAGGTTTTTATGATGTATATTAGTATGGCTTAAGGGATACTTTGGCTTTTTTGACACCTTTTTTTTCCCCTTTATGCATTTTTTCAATCACTACTAGTAATACTAGTGCACCAATGGAGCACACTGTATTACACCCACACAACCCTCTCCCCATCAGACTGGATGCGGCTGTGTGTTCTGTACTCTCACTGAATTTTTTAGGAAATATTTAAATGCCAAACGCACTGTTCAGTGTACTGAACAACACAAGGACTCTGATGTTAATTTAAGCAGTGCAGAAGAGGTGGTGACAGCTGATGTAGATAAAACGACCACAACATCTGAACCGTTGAGAAAGTCCAATAGTAGCACTCTAGATATGTGTGTCACCGCTGTCACACAAACCAGCTGGATTAAATCAGACCACTCACTGTAAATAGTTTTGTCTCATCCATGAAAGACGTGTTTACTGAGATTATAGTCGGGCCAAAGATGGAGTTGAAGTGCTTATCTCCACAGGACACAGGACAAAACAATAACAAGATAGGACAATCCCTCCCGAAAATAGGAAAAGTCATTCACACCCTTAAATACAGAGGCTGCAGAGAATGCAACATGCTAAAACAAACTCTCAACAGAGAAAGGAAAATGATAGATATGTTAAGGAGCTTGGCACAACATCTGACAGCAAAAGAAACTAAACGACTGGGATGTATAAGCAGCTTATTGTAACTAATATGCTTGAATATGTTCCCACTGTGGAAACAATGAGCACAACTTTTCAAAGCCCAGAGCTTGCAGATATATTACAGACTAGGTCCAGAGAGTCCAGAGATGTCACCTGTTTCAGACAAAGCCCCCTATTTTCTCTGAAAACTAATACTTTAACTTTACAGGTTCAGATTGTGATCTCTCTCTCTATAAAAAGACTGCACAGAAATGATCTGCTGTATATTTTACATTGCACAATCCCCCACAGTCATTTGCATGTTCTACAGTATAATGCATCATATTTTAGAGGGAGTTGCTCATTATGAGGTAAAAACCTGTTCAAGAAATCTTCCCACTGAGCAACATGGCTGGTGCTATACAGAAATGTAATACATGACTTACATGCTGGGGTGGTGCCATGTCTGTCAAGATGCTGTTACACAGATGTGTCCATCCTCTAGAATGTTTTCAGTGGTGTTTCCTGCTGTCTAAGTTCACCGCTCTCCTCCATCCAAACCGTGTGTGTCTGTTCTTTGAGGTTTATGCTATACACCCTGGTCTTTGCCAGGGAGTTACTCAGCTCATGTACAGATCCTCCTCATTATCACCCACTTTCATTTCTACAATGCTGACTTTGCTGTGCTTTGTCCGCCTGTCTCTGTTAGCCCCAGTGCCAAGAACTGACTCCTTTTTTTCCTGGGGAGCTGTGGGCCTCGATCAAATATTGTTTTACAAAATAATTGTTTGATGTCTCAGTTACCGTCTTTTATATGTGTTTTATTTGTTGTTTGTTAACTAATTGGCAATGACTAGCAGAGTGCAGGAGATTGTGCTAATGCTAATACTCTCTGTACTGAAAAGGTTTCAGGTTTAGTCTCTAAAAGTTGACTGGAAGGTTCTTTAGGTTTGTGACATGTGAAACTCTCGTTGTCTAAATCTGTTTTTTTGAGACTGTCACAAAAAAGGACAGGAAACACAGTGTATTGATTTGCTTTAAATGGCTTTAAATGGCAAGAAGAATATTCATCAAAGTGTTGAACGGTTTGTCTTTATTATGAGATAATCAATACAAGCAGACATGCAAAGCATCTGCCTGTTGCCATACTATGCATCACCATGATCAGCATCCCTTCTTCATTTATTGGGGCAGTTTTGCTGCTCTGGAGGGACAGACTTTGCTGCTCAGCTCAGCAGGGTTGTGTTCGTCGGGAACACTTGATATGGCCGAAACTAGCAGTGTTGTTATAGTCTCCTCTGTCAGATGTGTTCAGACTCGTCTGACCCACATATCCCCACTATGAGAGCTCTGACAGGTGGTGGTCAGCTCTATACACAGTTTCCCACTGGAAATCAGCTGAGCCAAAAACTTAATCTATACCTATACCATACTCTACAACAGCACAGAGATAATGCAGAGATAAGCGCTAACTCGAGTTAAACACTAGTTGTCAGAAATGATCATTTCTTTGCAAAGCCATTAAAATCTTGAAAATATTAAAAAACATTACATAGAAGATAACAAAAAGCACCAGGGGTATATTATAGTATCAGGAGTCCTTTAGCAAGGACAGATTAACGGTAGGTCCAGGAAAAACGGGGACACTTAGTGAGCTCAAAGAAGGTTCAGAGACTGTTTCCAAATTTGGAGCTGTGTTGTCGACCAGTGAGTTTACTGCCAAGTGAATAAAACATGGTGCAGAGTGTCGCCAGGACTTCATTATCTGTACAGAGGTAGCATTTGAGATGCCTGTGTTTCATTAGATTAAAACTTTTGCTGGGAAAGATGACAGTGTGTTGCTCTGTGGAGAGCTTTAGGGTCAGGCTGCAGGCACGGCTCTCATAATTAAGCAATGCTACTTCAATATATTTGATGTTTGAATGAAGTATGAAAGAATAGGTTCCTCCTTCATGTACTTCCATACTTCTATTTTATGTAGACCTAAAGTCAATGTTTTCAAATGGGATTGTATTCTCCACAATATCAAAACACATCAATAAAGTGCATAGTATACTCATAGAAACTACGAGCAGAGTTCACATCAACTCAGCTAATCTGCATGTTACTGTTTCCTCTGTGTGTGTGTGTGTGTTCAGTGCTGACAGACAGACACACACACACTGTAACCCTGCATCTGCAGGAGCCTTAGTCCATGTTCTTCATGCTGTAGATGAGCCAACATATGAGACGTGTTACCGCAGAATAAACAACAGGACCAGCTCAGTGTTTTCACAGTCAGAGTTTTCTCCTGCTCCTCACAGCAGACACATGATGCTGGAGCCTCCTCTGTCTCCTCTACAGCTGACCTGCTGCTCTACTGGACACTCAACCCTCCACCTCCAACACTAATAAAAAACACTTCTCTAAGTCTCTGGTGCGAGGCTTCTTTACACATGACGACCCAAGACCGGCGAACTGACCAGGTCCGGACTCATCTCATGCTCACTGCTCCACACGTTCACCATGGCTTTATTTGCCATTGGCTCCACTTCCACTTCCATTTCCTTGGAAGTGGAACTTTCATTTTATCCTTCTTCCCTTAGCTTTAGCTGCAGCTGCTGCTAACAAACTATACACGCTGAGGACAGGAGGCGGTGTATCAGACAGCAGAGGGAAAGGCTGCTGTCTCGCTTTTTTCTGCTGCGTCATATCAGGGAAATATAACCACAGCCGATAATCAAATGGATGAATTGGAGACCGTTTTATCTGCCAGCCCTAGCTGCAGCTCAGTGGTAACTGGCAACCTGGAGCCCGAAATGCTACTGACTGGGTGATTGGGAGGCCAAAACACAAAATCAAAACATAAACATGATTTGCAGCCTGCAAAATGTTTTAAATGCGAATATTCTGGCTGTACTATTGTGGTCAGTTAGATCAGTATTTCAAATGAACATGATTGCTTTGTCTCTGGTGACATATTGAGTGATTTTATGATCACTTGCCATACATTTCTTACATACAGCTCCTTTAACTTAAGTGAACGTCTGCTGCTTTGTGTCTCTTTGGCTGATTCAAGCAGGAACACTTGGTGTTCTTTCACACAACTTGCAGCTGCTTAATCAAATTGGTAGCGTTGTACGACATGACATGACTTCCACCCCTGGAGATGTTGGCTTTGTATACATCGCTAGTTGCTGTCTGGCTTTCCGGTGTTTTGAGAGTAAAATACCTCCACCCTTAGGACATGTTGAGTTAGGCGACTTCTAACAACTGCTGAGCTGCTGTTGTGTCATCAGCTCACTCCTCTTCCTCTTCCTCATTGTGACAGACTAGACAAGCTAACTGCAAAATGTTATCTGGACTGGTGACGTTGATCAATATAGAACCCTATACCGATGCTGGATCGGATTGGTCCTGTTTCTGTTTTAAATCAACAGAACTCAGGGTTATGGAAGAGGTTGAAACAAAAGGAGGATTTAGATTTTATGTTCAGGTTTTGATTAAAAGGTTAATCACTTACTTACGTGATATACTAGTCTCCAGTAAAGATGGATGAGGAGTCTGCAGAGGGACATGGGAGATCAGCTTTGGGGAGTCCTCTTGATGATATCCTCTGTTGGTTCCTTCCTATGGCAGAGTGACCACCTAGGTGCCTACCTGGCACGCTTCCCACCTACCCATTTCCCAATCAGGAGCTGGTGTGTAACTGCAGGGGGGGTTTGCTGGCCAGAGTGGGCCAGCCGGTGAAGTGTCAAAGCTATTTGTATTTATCGTGGTCACTAAGTGCTGAAATCAAAGGCAACTTGACTTCTTTTCAGTTGCCATGGCATCGTGGTCAGTGAAGTTCTTTCTTCTGGGTTGTTTTTTGGGTGGTTTGGCTGTTACTGTGATGTGTTACCAATGCGTGGCTGCCGGACTTTTGTTGGTTGTTACTTGCTTTGTTGATGAAACTCTTTGTTCATTGCTGAAATCTGTTCTCATTTTTTTTCTTCTTTATTTTCTCTGTTCCCCTTGATCATTACACAGAAGTTAATAGTCATACATTAATCATCTTATCTTTCATCTGGATCTTGAATGTCTGAATGTCTTCTTGTTGATGTGAGTATTCTTGTTTGTAATGAACACATACAGCTAACTGAACAGGTGCAGTACTCAGTACATCCTCTGTGTCACCAGGACTGTGGAGACTATAAACTTTTTGTTATATTGTCCAAACATGTCCTGCTTTTTGGCTCCAGTACTGTCATTACAAGCCTTGTGCTAGTTTCCTTTCATTTGCACTATAAAGTTAAGTAATACATTTTGGATTTCATTTTGTATTTTCAATACTGGCTCAGTTCTGGACTAAATGAAGATGCATTAATGCAGCATGGTATCTTATATGGAAAATTACTGTTACAACTTCATGTCCCAGTTTCCCAAATATAAGCATATTTGAAATAAATTCCCTTATATGAAACCAAAAAAACCTCTCATTGCCTGCGGGCTGCCGTGGTGTGTGTGTGTGCGCGATATGATGACACTTTGTGTCAGAATTGGATGTTCAGAGGAGGATATTTTCTCTCAGATTGTGATGAATCTGTTCCCATTTTTCCAGCATGTTCTAAAAAGCATGAGTAATTTTAAATCTTGTGTGTGCCAACTCGGGGCTGCAGTGTCCTGTTTTCAAGAACAATACACACACACGCGCGTGCACACAGACACACACACACACACACACACACACACACACACACACACACACACAATATCTCTCTCCACCAGACTCAGCTCCGACCCTCTTCATACTTTACTCCTATTTCTTTCTTTCTCGTCCTTTTTCTACAAATTTCTTTCCTCTCTTCTTCTCCTTTGTTTGTCACCTCTCGCCACCCTCCTCCTCGGTGCTGTGCTCATCGGTGTGCTGCATCACTGGTGAAGCCACGTGCTCTCTGTTTATCATCAGGAAGGGGAGGGAGCGATGAAGTCTCTCCCTCTCTCTCTCTCCCTCTCTCTCTCTTTCTCTCATTTTGTCTAGAGCACCCATAGGCACACAAACTCAGCATTGTACACTCATCCAGCCTGAGGGACGCACACGGACACGAGACTGTACCGACAGGAGAAACTCTGAGAGATTCCACAGGTACAGTAAAGCTTTAACTGATAATATTCCTCTGTCTGATAATATGTATTAAAGTAATGTTTTTATGCCAAAATAGAAGCTAATATTCTATGAGAAGCTGACATGAGCATGATGTTTGAACTTTATCCAAGCTCTGTGCGCTGCAGCTTATTTGTTTCAGAGGGAAGAGGAGGGTGTTAGAATGAGAACAGGATTTTTGGCACAGTTTCTGTAAATACTGGGGATGAGGCTTTGTACACTCTCTACTTTACTTAACACCACACCCACCCAACCCTCCGACACACACACACACACACCTCCCATCACCAAGCCAATACACTGGATGTCGACAGGTTCAACTTCCCTGGAGGAAGCAAAATGCACCATTGACTCCCTATCAGCAACAAAAAAGATCTGTATGTGCTTCAACTGAAGGAAGTGTGTTTGTATTGTTTTCTTATTGTTACTAGCGTTGGAAAGATAAATCAATGTTGATGTGTTGAAGTTGCCCCTTTTGGGAAAAAGTCTTGATTTCACTGTTAACTGCAGAGTGCGCTACAGAGAAGGTTCAGTGTGCAGCAGACGGAGGTGAGTGAATGATGACTACAGTAGGTGGAAGTCATAAAAGTTGATTGAATTTGGTGCAGGCTTGTGTTGGTGGTGCCTCAGATCTGCCTGCATTTGCTGAATGCTGCTGGCAACACCTGAAAGGCTTACGTTGTAATGAACAGTAAAAATGCATTGGTGAGAAAAAAAGACCTACTGAAGACAATTAAACATATATATCTGAATCATCATATTTATAAATTGGGATTCACTGTAACTCTGGGGTTTATTTATCAATAATAATAATAATATACATTGTTATCAGAAATTTTTAAGTGGCCTGGCATCTAATCAAATTCATTTTTTGTTGAAACCTGCTCAAAACCTCTGCAACAACGACACAGTCTGACATGTCCCATTTTTGTACGTTGCTCTTACATAATTACTCCATAGGATCCAGAACTCCACTTCTCTTAGCATTTCCCTGTTGGATGTGTTCTTCACATTCTGTATTGTAAAGCCATAAAACTTGATAGTTGTTTTTTCTTCTTTAATTTTCTCTCCTGCTGCTCCTCCAGCACATGAAACAGCCACTGAAGCCGAGCCACTTTTCCCTTTGGGAGCGAGTCGGTTTCTCAGCTCGGGGGGTTTATAAATAGATTTACAAAGAGCCTTTGGTTTGACGTGAGCTGCACGGAGCAGGTGTCACAAGTATGCATGTAGAAGAGAAGTTAAACAGAAATTAAGATGAATTATCAACGAAATAAATCATTGTGACCCTGCTGAATGTTTTACCTTGGGCACTGTGCTGATATTATAGATCTAACTGTTGCATTATGTCCCCCCTACTGTTTCCCATTCCTGCACATATTGTTGTTAATGTTTAAAGTCATGAAGGGACAGGCAGTTGTCTAATAGTGTGTGGGCTTTTTAAAAAAGACAGAAAGTGTTATCACTGTTTGTCAGGAACGATGTCTTCTCGTAGCATCAGCTCTCAGGATATTAGGGAAATAATTATGCACAACTGTATCGTTGGAAAAGAGGAGAATTCTAATTAATGTCACTTTGACTGCGAGGGTAGAGGCCACGAGGGAGGTTCTCAACTGTCCCAGTGGGCCCAGTGTGTTTTTATGATTCATGCAGCTGCTGATCGATGCTGGTGACTCACTGATTTTGGCAGATGTTGAGGTTTGTGTTGAGAAACTTTCTGTTTCGGAGTCCCCAAATCTCCCTG
>OMNW01031376.1:0-36525 GCA_900303245.1 Selene dorsalis
AAAGTGATCTGTTGTTTAAATTTTAATCTCACTTCATACACAGCTGTTATCACATTAGCTGGTAGTGCTCCTGTGATCTTGTGATCTGGGGTCTCCAGCTGCTCTGGGCTCTGGAGACGGAGCAGTGGCCGATGGTTAGATCTGACAGCCGGAGCTAAACCACAACAGAGACGGAACCTCAAATGAGTTAGAAATAATTTAAGTTTGTAATATCCTAATTTATATGTCCGGCAGTTAGTTTAGAAACAAAAAGAAAAGCAGGTGGGGGAAGATAAAAGCTTTCATCAATGTCAGACCAAAGTGCAAGTGTACAGCTATTAACTGCAAAAGGTCTGTACCTGTGTATCTGAATCTAATTTCTGTTGGAATGATTAGTTTGTTGATTTATTTTCCAGCACTGCTCACTTCAACCACACATACCTGTTATCTCACTTGGTTACTAACCGTGACCCTAGATGAGGATTGGGATGCTGAAAGGCTGGCAAATCAAGCCTCAGCTCCCTCACCAGTCTGGTAATATGCCTTTATTACTGCTGACACTACAGGAATTAACATTTTACAGTCTTCTTCTCCACTCATGTACGAGGCCCCAAGATACTTTAACTCCTTCATACGGGGCTGCAACATACCCCAACCCTGATAGCAGCAAGCTACTATTTCCCAGCAGCGCACTGTGGTGTGAGGCATTGTACCACATGTTTTCTTTAATTCTGACATGTGAATAATTTTGATGTGAATATTTATCCAGCTTACTCTCTTACAATGTTGTCCACTATCTCTTCCGTAATCACACCTTCCCAGCAGCCACCCTTCCTTCCATCTCCCTTCAGCTCGCTTCCTTCAGTTCTCTTGTGTCCATCCTTCAGGGTTTTGATTAATTTCCCTTTGACTCCCTTGTCCCCCATATTCCATCTCAGCCTTTCCTCCCCCCTCCTTCTCCAACTGTTCCCCTCTTCAATCTCTCTCATCTTCCACTGTCAGCACTGTTGAATTCCCTCTCCCACTTCCCATCCCATTCCTCCACCTTCTCTTCCTCATTCCCTTATCCCCGTCTCCTTCCCTCTTTCTGCTGGCAGGGGAGTGAAGCGTTGTCCTGTGGCAGAGAGGATGATTCATGATTGACTGGCAAGGGAGAAGGAGACGTATTAATCAAGAGGCGGCAGTAGAGCTCTGCCATAATGCAAATGGAGTGTTAATTGAGTGCTGGATGGCTTTGAATAATGGCTTAGGCTTTTCACTTCAATCAATGCACATCATAACAATAGGCTGACAGTGTGCTTTCACAGTGTAGGATACATCCCATAACGCCATAATGTTTTGTTTTGTTTTTTTTTTTAGTTCTTTGTTTTACAATAACAGAGAAAGTTGGCTGTTTATGCCCACATATTAGAAAGTAGATGCTAATTGAGGGATACCAGAGGTTATTGAATAGATTGGGGGTTATTCTCTGTATCTGTTTTGATATGCAAGTGTGAAATGAGATTTGAAGATGAAGGCAGCCAAATGGAATGGAATGATAATATTGTGTTTATTCAGCATGAGGCTAAATAAAGAGAAATGAGCTGCCACAAGTTTGGCATATGTTGCTAAGAAAATACTCTGGCTGGCTTCTTAATTCCATGTGGTTTCTGTTGGTCATGAAAAACTGATTGTTTTTATCTCATAGCTTATATTTTGAAGAACTGCTAATCTTAAACTCTGATATTGCAATGGAAATGGAAATGTGCCAAGCCAACATTTAATCATTATCCACCTGTGCTGTTATGCTCAGCACAACTATTAAGACTGGGCTATAAAGGTCTGTTGTTTAGCCTGTAAGACAAAGCCAGTTGCTGATGAAGTGGAAAGAAGCTCAAGGTATTTTTTTTCCTAGGAGTTGTTGGAAATCAAATCTGACTTCAGGCTCATATCCATCACATTGACAAAAACTCAAATCCAAATGAATTCTTATCTTGACCTGTGTCTGCTTGATGACTAGCCATAAAATCTGTAGTCGGTTGTAGTCAGTGTTTTCAGCCTGTTCCACTGCTCGCAAGTGGCCAATGAAATCAACTTTATCTGATGTTCCCTTACAATGACACATATCATATGTGAAGAAAAGAACACATCAGAGAGAAGAAAATATTTGTAAGCATCAAAACATTTCACATAATCCTTAAAAGTGAAAGTAATGGGGCGCCATTTAGCTCAGTGGGCTGAGCAGGTGCCCCATATGCAGAAGCTACAGTCCAGCTGGCCCTGGTTCCAATTCCGAATGTGGTGGCCCGTCGCTGCATGTCATTCCCCCTCTCTCTGCCTCCTCACTTCCTGTCTCTCTCAACTATCCTATGTATTAAAGGCAAAAAGCCCACCCAAAAAATATACTTAAAAAAAAATATATATATATATAGTGAAAGTAATGTCAAGTGTGCATATATGCTGGATTAGCTCTTCATTTTCTTGGTATCAAACTGTTTACACCTTCTCTCTCTCCTATACTGCCCCAGACTGGGCACAAAATCAATTAATATGGTATTGAGGTCAAATAAACTGCTACATCTTAGCTTTATTTGTAGAAGTAGTTTTATCATTTGGTCACATAGAGCTTCTGAGAGGTTCATGTCTTTCTGGATGGACTCTACGTCACTGAATAGGCTGGATAAAATGAGATGGTTTGAGTTTGGCAATAACAGTGTACACATACATCTGTGAAAAAGCAAGCCAAAAAAAAGGAAAAACTAGCATACTCCCAGATGCAGACAAAACCTTCTTCACTCTATGTCAACAAACATCTGGCATATTATTACTCCCCATCCGCAACCCCCACTCCACCCACTCCACCCAATACCTCACAGGAGACTAATAGACTCATTAGCAGTCTCTCCAATTGAAAACAAAATGCAGGAACTGAATGAGTATTGTTGACGCTATCCAGCGCTACTCTTAATTACAAAGCATCAAGCTGCTAAATGAGCTTTGCTGAGGGACTCTGTGGGGAAAACAGGTTCAGCAAACATAGGATCTAACACGCTGTAGAGAGGTGCTTCATTGCCATTACACCAGAATCCACAGGATTAAGTCAAGCTAATGCTTAGAAGAAGCCTGAATGTCACAGTCAACATGGTTGCCAGTAACCGTGTTTGATAACCACTTTTTGTAACAGGGAAAGTAAGGACAGTGTGAAGAGGATAATGTTTGGCACATGTTTAATCAATTGAACAATGTCTAGGCAGCAATAAACTGAATTGAACTGAATTGTTCACACATATTTGAAATCATCACACTGACGGTTTTGTAATTTGAAAATTAAAATCCTAAAACAGCAGCTAGGAAAGGCATCCGTTAATCAAGTCCAGTAAAATTCCCCATGCAAAGCTTTTAACATGGTGAGATTCATATATAACTGGTGTAACAGGGCAGATATAGTCCTGATGTGGCCTCACAACTTGCTGCTTATTTGCCCCAGTGGTTAAATGTGGTAAAATAAAGAAAATGACTACTGGTCCCAGACCACAGTAATAAAAGAGATGTGTGTAATTTTGACAGGACACCTCAAACAGCAAGCAATCCTTTCAAACTCTTTAAGTCTTTATGTTATGAACTTGAAAACTATTTACTTTTAAAAGCAGGTGTACTATATAAGCACTTTGATCTGCACAAAAATTGTGGGGAAAAGGTAACAGTACCCTAAGGAAACATTGGCTTTGAATGCAGCAGGAAGCAAAAGATGAATGCAGTAATGTAAAAGAATAAAGGCAATGGAGACATGTATACATTGCTGAAGTAGTGGATCCATTAATCTTGTCTACATCCTCTACAATCTTCCCTAATTACATTGAATCTGCTTTGAAAGATGTGAGCTGAAACCACTAATCATACTGACTGGACTATGGAAAGACATCAACCAAAACCACAAATCTATTGCCCTGCTGATTTCTTCTGCATGTTTTCACACCACTTCCAGTTCTTTTTAAAATCAAATGATCAGATCTGCCCCCCCTGTGAATAACACGTCAGATCCCAATCAAGCTAATAAGGACAAAGCTGTCGTTCTGCATAGAAACTAAAACTAAAACTAAACTGTCAGATCAAACTGAACTAAAGTTTAATTATTTTCTCTTAATATGAATCTGTATTATATGGTCTGGAGCCATGTTTAAGCTGTCTGCATAGCACAGTCTTACAGACCTGTGTCTTTTTTGCAAAAGAGGATGCAGTGAAACGTCTCTGAGTCGAGATTGAAACAGGTGTCAAGAGCACGCCTGTTGACACATCTGACTGTATCATAATTAGTTTATTATCAAGCTATCTGTTTCCGAGGCAGGTCCTCAGATCCACTGATTGAAACACTGCTGGGCTGACACTGCATTTTCCACTTCACTAACCCTCTCTCTCTCTTCCACTCTCTCTCTCGCTCTTTGTCTAGCTTCTATGGCACTCAAACACACACAAAAAATTCCTTTATAATTGACAGAATTAAATTTGCACATTAATAATCTGATGTTCATTAAACACTAATTCCAATAACGAACTCAAAATGAGATGTTTAATTTCCTCCCGCTATGACAATTGCAGTACATTATATGCTAATGAAGAGGGGGGGTCAGGTTGGAAGGTAGAGATGAACCACAATCAAATGGCAGAAAAGGAAAAATATTCATAGAAAGACCTTTTTACAAGTGGCTTGTTAAACAAGACCCAATGGTGAAGGCAAACGCAAAGTCATTTGCATTACAAAAAAATTCAAAAGAAGCTAACACATAAGTGGAAAGTTGCTTCTTCAGGTAGTAGCATTCTCAGTCTGATTTGGGCTTTGAAAGATAAAATTAATAATGTTGTAATTATGTTGTATATTAATCCAAGGATAAAATCATCACTGGCATTATTCCCAGGCCTTTCTATGAAGGCATAGTTCTCCTACTTGAACAATATATAGTTTCATTCCTAGTTTAATTAAAAAAAACAATAACAATAAGTTTCTAAAACAACTGGTCATTGATGGTATGATAAAATAAATATTATATGGGTTTGGGACTATTTTAAACCACAGATTTAGTGCACTCATGTTTGTAGCAGCACGTGGTTCTACAGCGGACTGCCAATGTCTGTAGCAACATATCACCCAGTGCATAGTAACATGGCTCATTTGCATGATTTAAAACATTTTTGTGCAACATTGGCACTGTAAGGCACAGGTGAAGAATAAACTGTACACCAGGCTTTGACTACACACTCTACAGTTGTGTGTAGAATCCAAAAAATATCTGTTTGGATCTTTTGTTGACAATAAAACAAACAGTGACATCACACATGTATTTGTAAAATAAATTGGGATTGCAATGGATGTTCAAGCACATTTCTCACTTCACTTTAAAGAGGTGTTTCATAAACCAAATCTTTTTTGGAAAAGTGCATTTCCTGCTCCAGTACCTGATTGGTTGAACCTGAAAGGCCGGAAGTGGTCATCAGTGTATAAAGGAGAGCTGTGCATGTTTACAGACACTTTTTTTTTTCTGGCCATATTTTAGAGGTCAAAGCACCAACCCAAACTGTTTTTGCTGTTTGTGCCTGCATGTACAAATGTTCAAAAACCATTTTCTTTCCTCTGTTGCAGAGAATACTGTTTGCTTAATCTAAATAGTCAATCCAATTAGATTCTATCAAACATGCATGTGTTACATGTATTACTTACAGACCAGGAAAGCTGTTTGGTTAAAAATGAAATTCAGAGGAACCAGAAAAATACTTTTTTTTTTCTTTTTTTGTCATCTCAACTTGGCATCATTGTGTACATCTGCTGTTTGTTGATTTTCTGCTGGTTGTAATTATGTAGGATTACATTAACAGTAATTACACTGATGCTCAGTCATGGAGTGAAAATGATATCTCACTGCAAAGGCATAGCATTCGTTCATAGTAACCCTGAGATTAGCAAACCTTTATGGCTTTGTGGGAGATCATTGTAGGGAGAGCAAGTGTGTGTTTGTCAGTGTGTGCACATGAGTGTGACATATCTAACCTAAGGTGAGGAGAATTGATTTCTAAGATGCTACAATAATTACATTTCATGAGAACAAATGGATTTGAGAAAGGACAAGGACTGTGGGCCGGTCAGAATGTGCAGAGAAATATCTGCAAACCATTTTTAACAGCTGTGACAATCAAGGTCACATCTTCAGCAGTGTGAAACCAAGCGGACTAACTAATCAAGACTCTCCGAGGGTTAAGATTTGCCACATTATTGGAGGAACATGGGAGGTTATGAAATCATCAGTTATCTAACCTCTACAGGGGACAGCTGTACGATGAAGCCAGAGCTCCCCAGAGTTCCAGGGGTTAGCTGGCCACAGTTAATGTCCACAGGGATACAACAATGGCTGCACTGCAAAAAAAGTTTCATCACATACTGAAGCATTCTGAAATCTTGCGGCACAGACTAATGTTTTGTTTGAAAATACCTTCAAATTCAGTGTGGAAAAAAGATCCAGGAGAATTTTTTGTGAAATCAAACATCCTTGCTCATTCCTGACAATCTGAAAATTTCAAATCAAGCACCATATTTAAAGGCTTAAAGAAGCTTTAAAGCCAACTGTAACTTTTAAGTCTGCAAATGGCAGCAGTAAAACATTCTGGCTTGCATTGCAGATTCTTTAAACTGTGTTGTGTTTAGGTAACTAAAAAAGCTTTAATAAAGGCTTAGTAGGAGTGCTTGAAGCATGAATAGGCATATACCAGGTTGCTATGAATCACCATCTACTCTTATGTTTGGCATTCTGGGTGCCAGGTAATGAAATGATATCAGCAGGACAGGTTTGTTACTTCTTGCTGACTGGAGCAAAGGAAATCAAAATGACAGCAAGTCAGTGGTGAGACCAATACCATATTATGCTCATCAGTTGATAGTTAAAGAGAAAATAAGAATGTATAACCAACTATTTCTATCTATCACATAAACTTAACATCAAAACTTGTATATATTTGTCTCTCTTCATAAATTTATCAATCAAAAAAGTAATGCAGTATACAAGGAAGTTTATCTGATGGAGCATTAAATATAAGCTTAAAACGTATTGCTTTGACACCATGTCTGTTCCCTTGTTTGTCCTCAGTGGACAGCTTTACAATTGTAAATGTATGAGTTCTCCTTGCGGCTCTATGAGTGCCCAAGCTCCCAAACAAACCTCAAAATTGCCAATGGTGGATAAACAACAGGGTATTAGGATTCAAGGTAAATATATCCGAAATTGACCAGCCGTCAAGACAGAACGTCAACATATTTAACTCTGCTTTGCCATCTCAGTGTCAAATTTGCTGCCAGTTATTTCTCCTCAGCATACTCCTATAAACAGCTCATGTCCAGAAATTTGGGGAGATTAGAGTAAACAGAAAATATTCCAAGCCTGTTAAGACCTAAGGGAGAGTAGCTCTACAACTGTGTTTTTTGAGAGTTGCTGCATCACTTGGGCAGCTCTCCAGGGCTTAGTCTACCCATGGTAACCTCAGCAAAACCTTCTTCTGGGCACCTTATGGTCCACCGGAAAAGGGGGAGGGCGGGGGCACTCGATCATGCTCTCCAGTTAGCTGTAGAGGGCAAATAGTGGAGGAATGGGTAATTGAAGGCGGTTCATTAGATGCTGATCCAGATCCCCCAGAGGGCCAGGGGAAGGCTGGAGGGAATAGGAATCATGCTGGGCAGAGAATTAAATGGAGGATTTGCTGCAGGCTTCAGCTCCACTGGAGGAGTCCTTACTCATCACACACTTGAGACAGACGGGCTCACTTGCTAACACCACTGTTATACTTGCTTTAGTTGTTGAGGAACATTACCATGCAGCTGCACTCAAATTTCTACATTGATAAGGAGCCAGAAAGTCATACAAAATTCCTTATGTTACCTCTTCCCAATATCTTTATATATTTTTTTTAATTATATATACATACACTTTTTTTTAAACAATAATCAAACTTGCTTATGTTGAAAAATAGCTTGCTTCCTAGATTCACATATGCACTCACCTTAATCTATAACGCTGTCTAAGAGTTTTCTAATTTATCATTGTAAATTATTAACTCAGGAATTTAGTTGTTGGTTCTGTTTTTGTCATTTTTTCATGCACCCTATCCTACATATTATAGGCTCATTTTTACCATTTGGTGGGGATTTATACTATTTGCAGTATCCCACAGACCTCTCTGAGGCTCCCATTCCATATACTTTATCTTAAACAGATAGATTATAAATACCAGTGAGAAAATTAAATACAACACATATATTTCCATTTCCATTTGTGTTTTATATCTGGTTCAAATTTGCATCTTCTAACTCTAATATGTGTCTGGGAAGTAGAGAACTTAAAGCTATGGTTGGTAATGTTCAATGTTCAAAAACACTTTTTGTTATACTGGGTGAAATGGGCCTTCTATCCTGAGAGTAGTCAACACATTATGTATTCAGAAAAAGGAACAAAAATAATCAGACCTCAGAATCAGAAGAAAAAAACAATCATATGCCTTCATGTCTAATTCTGCCTACGCCCAACCGAGCTGCCATCTCTCTCCCTCCTCTGGATTGCTCGATCAGTGTCTTCACCTACGTCCGCAGAAAAGACACACTCCAGTCTGGTGGGTGGCAATGTAGCTCTGGCAATGTGCATTGGGTGTCTTGGGTGTCATCCGCGGACAGGTGACGGCGTGCCTTCAGAGAGGTCATATTTGCTGTTGGTTATGTTTAACGTGATGATTAGTGTGCGTCAGTGCTGCGCAGATAGAGTATAGGATTATCAAAAAAATATGTACTGCAGGTTCATAATAATTGTGCCCTCCCATGCATTTCATAAGCCCCCCCTTAAGACTAAGGTCCGGTGACAGGTCTGCTTCCAGCGTTACCACTGTCCTCCCACTGTCAGATGCACGTTCTAGTTTGTGGGGGCGTGGCTTCGGACAGAGCACTGACAGGATGGAGAGGAGGGGGTGGAACTTAGAGGAGGTGCCACTTTCAAATCTTGCTAGCTCTCTTGCTAGCTCCCCAGGATTGCCAACAATAACTTCAACATTGCATAGGGAAGAAAATTACGACCCTGAGACTCATACAGACTGTAGAATTATTCAAAGCCCCCAAACCTTGTTTCATTTCTACCCATAATATCTTTAAAGGGGATATATCATAGACATATCACTTTTTGAAGGCTCTTGAACATTTATTTGGTGTTTGTCTTGCCTTCCAGCCCCCAAAATGTGAGAATTGACAATGACATTGCAGGCTCCCTAGATATATAAGATATAGATATATAAAGACACACCAGTCTTTATAGTGTGCTATTGGCATTTGATGTCACGAGATTATTCATGCTCATGCTGTTGTCTTTGGCCTTTTCTGGTGTTGTTAGTAAACCTTGAACCCTTTGAAGATATCTTTATGAAATTGCACCATCTTCATGAAGTAAATTAAATCTTAAAAACATTTTTTTAAATGCATAATTTGTTTATGTATAGAATGGTCCTAGCAGCCTAAGAAAATATTAATTTCATGTTGACAATTCAATATATCAGTCAGCACTAGCAAACATGCCCTGCAACAAATTCACTTTTGGGAAACAGTAGTTCACATTCTCTGTACAAAATGCTCAAGCATATTTGTTATGGATATGTTTATCATGGAGTGATAAATACATGGAGTCCGGTGAGGCCATGTCAATAACTATAGTTTGGCCCACTTTTAACCTGAGCAAAGATTCAGCCATCATAACTATAAACACCATTGTGGGTGTGCTGGGACTTTTCAAAGAAAATATTTGCATTAATAATAATATAATATTGTAGATAGAAAATATACAAACTTGTGGGCTTGAAAGTGTATCTTGTGTATTTTCCTTGGGCTTTTTTTTTTCTTCTTTCGACTCACATTTCTTGATTATTGTTGAAATGATAGCATTTCAGTTCATTAATATGAAAAAAAAAACTACTCTGAAAGCTGCAAATTACAGGTATAAAGTTATGAAGTCACCACAGAAGAAGAGATGGAGAAAAACAAATTGAAATTTAGTCTGTTCTATCAATTTGTTAACATAAACCAGGTATTACTAGACAGCTTGCCTCATCCCAGCACCATATAAGAGAATGGCAGGGTGTCTGGCTCCATATTCAACTATAATCAATGCTGCAATTTTGTGTGGGAGATGTGACATTGTCTGCTTGAGGCGCTGAAGCCCAGCCCGCGTCTCCTCACCCGCTATGCTTCATGGTCTCATGCTGTGCTGCTTCTCAGTTGGGCTTTTGAGCATCAAAATCCCATCATTTCTACCCATAATCCTCATTCAGTCAGCAACTGCTTCTTCTTTGCAAAAGGCTAATGGAATCAGCTGCAGCCATCTCTTCTACCCTCTAACCACGCCCCTGTCCCTTCTGAAGCCATTACAAAGGGGTTATGCACTAATGGCATTTAGGAAAGTACTGAATTAGATGTTCACACCCCAATACAAAGTGGCATGAACAGGTGCAAAACATGAATGGAGGAGAGCACTGTCACAGCAACACAACACTGCACAAAGCAAAGCCAGCCTGCAAAACTAGGTGTTTTGTATGCTGCAATGTTTTTTAAAAGGAAAGGACAGTTTTCTATGCAATTGAGTTGCAGCATCTGTAAGCATGAAAACTCTTATCACAAGCTGTTCTTTTAATGATCTGCTGTTCCATTCCACTATCCTCAGATCAGAATCTGCTCTCCAGAATTTTGTACGCTTTTATGGTCCTGTTATAAGCTTTATCCTCCCCATCCTCTCCTCTGATCATTTCCTTTTTTTTTAATTTCCCCCCACTTCTCTCCTCATCTTTCTCTCTTTGATTATAGACTCTCATTTAACTTTCTTTCCCCATCTTCTCATTTTCTCTCCTTTTCTTCCATCCACAGTGCTTTCCAATAGCTCTGTCAGACTTCTATCTTTATGTTGTTGGGTTTTTTCTCTCTCTTTTTCTTCTGTGTTCCATATATGTGGAGATGTATATGCTTTCTATGACCTGGTTTGGAACAAGGCAGACTATATAGCCAAGTAGTAGCAAAGCAATTTATTTATCTCTATGCCTGGCTTGACCCCTTTTTTGTAGTAAGCAGATTCCCTCTAAAAGTGTATTTTGAGGCCAAATCCAAGGTCCTCTTTCACGCTCAGGTAGATATGCCATTTCCTCACCATCAATGTCATGTCAAGCCAAAGGGTTAGGAACCTTGCTGGCTTTTCTTGCAAATACAGAAAGCTTTGAGAAATATATTTTGGTCATGGGCTTAGTGCTAACAAGAACAGCAGACACTCCATAATTCATATAGAACCTGTGTAAATCCAAAATGGGCCCTTCATTTTCTGTGTATATCCAGGAGATTAGAAAATGTCAGGTTTGGGGTGTTGTGAGAGCAGATGATTCACTGTCCACAGTCCAGGCTGCTTGTAACAGAGATAACTCTTATGTGGGTTTTTATGGAATATATCCTGTTCAATTTCTAGTTGAATGGCATTGGGTTGGGTGGAAGGGGGTCATTGTTATGGTGGTGGTCAGTAAGTATTTAGCCTCTCTTGCAATAGCAAACAATAGTTAACAAATCCAGACCAGCTTGCTTAGAGGGAATCTCTCCTTCCCATGTAGGACTGCAAACCAGCTTGCTGTGTGCTGTTTTTTCTCGCTGTCTCTTCGTTACCAGAGGGATCGTTCTGCTTCATCCTCTCATCAAAGTTGTAAACACTGACACCCATTCTGTCAGAAGTGGGAGATGGGGCCTTCGTGATTTCAAATTCGTGGAGCCCTACACAATTTGCATAGTAAGTGTACAGGCCTGCCAGACTCTTATAAACATGGAGGCATCCATAAAAGGAATTGATTGATAAGCTCTGGGGCATATGATTGCAATGGTTTGGATGGTTTTGAACCAGTGGATCTATGTGTTTGTGTTTTTTGGGATGCTCTTCCATCCCTCACTCTCACTGACAATTTTCCTTAGGCAAATATGTGGCGGAACGGAATTAATAAATCATTGCACATGGAATATTATTCCATATATTTCCTAGACTTAATATGACACCATCTATGCTCTCGCTCCAGTTAACAGGAAAAATGTGTAGATTGATCCAAGTTGGTGGATTTTATGAGTTTTCAAATACAGCACTCAATCATCAAAAGGTCCAAGACACATGTATTTGGAACACATTGTCCAACACAGACACACTTCCAAACATTTGTATGTTTATATGAGTGTGCCCTTAGATTTAGAAAGTTCGACAGGGTCAACATGACTCAAGGTACCTTGAGTCGTCGAGTTAAGTACAGCTGCGTACAACCAGTTCTTCCATTCACACTGTGTGTTACGTAAACAGTTAGTTCACAAACCCTCGCCGTCTGACGGAGGTGACAGTTAAATCTCATCCTGTGTTTCCAGCACAGTATCTGGTGTGGGACAGCAGATGGCAAACCTGAAGGTTGTAGCCCCTCCGTTGTACCTGCATGCATTATTCAAAGCCCATTTATCACAGGAAAAGTCCCAGTGTAGTCACATTAAACATCAGCTGGCTCGTTTGTTTATGCCTTATTTATGCCTTCAAAATATAGAGCAAGGTTTGATACTTGTGCGGTTAATGACCTATATTTAACCCTGTGTGAATCTCCCTGCATTATTTAACAGCCATCATTTCATTATGTCACTTTGTTATGCTACATTCTGTCTCATACATAAATATGGAATACCTGCCATCAACCTCCGTGCATAGTGTACACCATAATGGACTGTACCACATTCCTGCTGAGCTGATAGCGATTTATCTTAGTTTGGTAAAGAACAGTGGTGTATAGTCTACTACAAATAAACTTTACTGTGGTTGAATGGGTTTCAATAGACTGCATTTATCAATATCGTTTCTCATTTAAAAATAAAGATAAACCACAGTATCATATTGCATTTTGAGGATATTTAATTGGTTTTATGGTGATATGAGCTTCATACATTATCCGAATCCAGTGAGGATGACATCCATGCACAAGCAGATGTAATTACATCTGCCTCACACTGACTTTTTTCCTCTTTTGTCAATCTGCCTGCTCCCTGCTCAACACTCTGTTGAGCAAGGGAATGCTGAAAGTAAAAGGGTTAAGCAAGGTCAAGACCCACTTTGATTTGCTTACATGTACACAAACACAGCTGCTTTAATGCCTCGGAGAGGAAGTCAAGGTCAGGATCTGTTTGAACGATAGCTCAGTAGCCAGCAAGATTTCCACAGGGCCCAGATTTCACAGTGGATGAGGAGAAACAATACTGTAGTTGTACAAAGTTTCAGCCCTGCTTTACAATGAGTTGCTCAATGAGTTGGACATCTGGTTTGCTGAATGAGTGGCTGTACAACAGAGACACAATGTAGAAGAGTGTAAGAGTTTAATATACATGTCTGTTGTCATCATTATTTCATTTCTGAACAAAACATGCCAGTTAGATTTATACTTTAGTATTTCCAAAACTGCCAAATTCGAACACACTCTTTTCTAAGGAATGTACTGAAGTCTTTAATTTTACATGCTGACTCATCACAATAAGTACCATAAAATTCAGAATATAAGTCACATTGGCATGTAAGTCGCAGTCTATTTTTGAGGGTCTCAAACGGGGAAAACAAGGTTTTCTCTTAGTAAAAACGTAATACAAGTAATTCCACCACTGTTTCCATTTATTTTTATTTGGAACATTCAAAACATAATAACCTATACAGCAGCTTTAGTTACTTTTCAGATTGCAATTTTTCAAAGCCATTAACTTCTTAAGGAAATAAAATTATAACAACATCTGAGCCATGAGTTTAAATTAATGTTATTCTTTTTAAAGAACAAGACAGCTTTGCCTCATTACAGTGTGTAGCTATAAATGCTTACTAAAATCCCCCAAACTCTTCCTCGTCACTGTGTGCAAACATTGTGACAAAGTCATCATCGCGCTTTTCAAGCAGATTCACATCACTGTCCTCCGACTCGGGGTCAGTCCCAGTTCCAGAGTCAAACAGAGCATCATCCTCTGTTCCATCCAGTCGGTTTGAAATGGAGCATTTCAGGAAGGCCCATATAATAAGCTCTGTGGGAATGTCCACCCAGCTGTCTTTCAGTGCAGGCCTCTTCAGATTCCCCAGCGGTGTCAATGCGTGGTCATCTGTTGAAAGCCAATTCACCCATTTCTGCCCAACCCAGTCTTTGAATGGCTCGTTCATTCCGACGTCCAAGGGCTGCAAAATCCCGGACATCCTGCCGGGAATGATGGCCATATCCTTTTTCAAGGTCTTCAGCTGTTTGTGCACAGACTGGTGTAAATGACCTCTGAATGCATCCATCACCAGAAGCGCCTTTTTCTTTAGAAGTCCACCAGGTCTTCTCTCCCGGACGGTTTTAATCTAGTCAATCATGCCCTAGAGATAAGATAGATAAAATAAGATTGGATTTTTACTATAAATTTTAAAAGCATACATATAGTTGGAAACAAATGAATAACCTACCGTTTCCTCCATCCATCCTTTCTCATGCACTCATATGGAGACACCTGGCGGCACGCGCTCTTTGGGGGCCATCTCCATTTTGAAGATGACAAGAAGCTGGAGTTTGGTGCCGTCAGCACAACATGACAGTACAATCATGAAATGGGATTCCTCATGTCCCGATGTCTTGATCTGCACTGTTTTTTCCCCTCAGGTTATTGATGGTGCAGTCAGGTGGCATATCAAACCACATGGGAACCTCATCCATGTTTCCAATTTGCCCAAGTTTATGGGAATTCTGCTAGCACATTTTAATTATGAATCGCTGGAAGGTCATTATTTTCTCCTCATAGTCCTTCAGCATTCAGAGTTTTTCTGCGAAATGACGGCGCCTTTCTCTTCATTAACCTGTCGTACCACCTAACGCTGCCACTGAAATTGGCCTCACCCAACTCTTTCGCCACCTCAGTTGCTTTCATCCGAATCATGTTTTTTGACAAGGGGTTTAAGTCTTTGCTCAGAAACAGCATCTTCCACCCGTGGCCACAGACATTTTCTCCCCTATTGGCTTCCTTTGTTTTTGCTGTGACCTCAAGTTTAGTCTTGTTTCTCTGCCGGTTCCGAACCAGTTTCTCATCAACATTAAAATGTCTTCCTGCGTGGCAATTTCCACTGTGTTCAGCCACAACAAGTCCACAATGTGAAGTTTCTGTACTGCAGAGTAGCTCTTTCTTGTTATTTTCACAGACATGTTTGGTCATCCACTCTATTTTCACTTGTGTAAGAGCTTGTGTCGGAGCATGTCTCTGCGATAATATGGCGGCTTGTGTACACTGGCTGGCTCTAACGCTCATGTCCATCACAAATCTTTAGCTACGTAGCGCCATCTTGTGGGTCAAATTACATCAATTATGTCAACATTTACCTTGGTCTATAGGGCCCACCAGTCTATAACCCGCACCCAGCTTTTTAGATGAAAAAAAGGGGGAAAAAAGTGTGACTTGTACACCAAATTTTACTGTACATATAACAAATTGAGAAAATAATTCTAGCCTTTTAAGGTGTTCTTCTTCATGACAACAATCAGTGGTGAAAGGTGCATTAGCAGATGCACTTTATTGTACATTGTATGCCATTCCAATTATCCACTGCAATTACTGGGTAGCTTCACTTAAATTTCCAGAATGAGATATAGTGTAAAGGACACATATCGAGTTAATTAGGTAAATTGGGTTGTAAAATGTGATGAAATTACACAACTGTCTGTATTAGACAACTTCTAATCTGACATCGATATAGTATTAATAGAGTCAAATTAGCTCTGCCTTTACCCATTGCAACATTAAAATGCATACTTACAAGTTGCTCCTTGCATTCTGACAATCTAGTTATATAACACAGAGATGTATACAGTGTTTTCAAAGGGCCCATCCTCCACGATGACAACTTGGGACAGTGGGTCAAATGATGTGTCACAAGTGATCACATGAGGTGACAAACTCACAGCAAATTCTAACCCACTTCTGCAGTTCCCCTCATCTTTATGAAGCATTTAATGTTTGCTGTTTTTTTTGCCACCTTGCAAAGTGACTTTATAGTTTAACAATAGTTTGTTTTAGTCTCACTGTTTTAATCAACCTCATTTCTATCTGCAACTGCTTTCAAGCTGTAAAAACCATTTTTGAACCACCTGCTAAGCACATAGTTACACTAGCAGGTTGCTGATAGTGAATATTATATGCCATTCTTTGTGATGTCAGAAAAATAACTCAGAATGAATGTTAATGTAGGTCCATGTCTATTGGATATCTAAATAGGAAACAGTTTGCTTTCAAGTTTGCTATATGGTGTTGGTATGGTGTTGTGCTCACAGATAGGGCTACTGAGTCTTATTTACTCTCCAAGATGTTCTCTTTTTCAGTTTCATCAATAAGCTATATCTTTTGGGTGAGTTGTGTTTAACATGACATGGAGCTGGTTTTCCCTTCATTATACCCTTTTGATCAATACCATTATGAGTCTAACTGTACTTCTGCTTTCAGTTCTCAGTCCTCCCTGGCATTAAACGGCATTTGTTCCAGTTAACACCACAATGAATTGTGGACTATCCAATCAGTGTCTCTCAGAGGATTTCTGCTGCGATGATAAAAAGGCTGAGATTAAGGGCTCAAGGTATTTCTCACACTAATCTGTCATATAGAAAGCCTGAGGGATGGCGGGAGGCTGGTAAACAGGAAGTGGTGACATAAGGTCACAGTGGTCTTAATTATCTCACACAGACATGATGAGATGCTAAACAAAGTACTAAGGATGTAAACATGAAACAATAAGAGTTTCCATATTGATCATTTTTCTTATACTCTTGTTGTTATTTTATAGACTGAATTAACACTATATTTACTCTACGCATCACATCACCATACATTAAGTGGATGATGCTGATGATCAGTGATGTGTGTGCATTCATTAATCTTAGTGGCATTTCCTCTGACTGGATTTTGAATAACCCGTTAATTGAATAAGGATGATCTAGAGGAATTACTGTTTATCATTCCCATGTTAATTACAGTGGAACAGCCAAACAACCATTTTGCTACATGAAACACAGTACCACCACTCCTCCCTTCTAACATAATTTGTTGATCAATTTAAATGGGTTTTTCATGTTGTGTCATATTTTGTTTCCTTGTTACTGCTTAATGGTTTATTATGGCCAGCCAATAAAGCACGGAAGGAAGGAAGTGAACTTCTCTGCATTATAATTTAATTTACTGTATTTAATAAAACCAGTGATTAATCACAGGGTCCAGGCCAAATTTATCACACTCGGAGTGATTATTTCATTATGAAATTTGAAATGCAAAAGTCCTTAGTCCAATTTGTTTCTGCTGCATTGTTTACCAGCAAACCATCCCACAAAGATACCCCCCCCTGCATCCGTGTCCTTTCTCATTTTTCTGCTTCACCGTATCCAGCACTTTAAATACAGTTTTACTGAAGGCTATCAATGTGAGACAGGCATATAGGATATGGCTAGGTAAAGGAAAATATTGTACATTGGGTTATAATAAACACACTGGCTACTCCTGGTTACGATCCACATATTACTATAGTAAGTATTACTAGTTACTAATAGTTTCTATTCATAGTAACTATTAGTAACTAAAATTAATTGTTATTATATCGATAGCTGTAAGGATAATAGAAATAATGAAACCACTACTTTCACTCTGCTCATCCTATAATTTGTCAACACATCATTCCTCCTCCACTTCTTCTTGCTCTTGTTTAAAAGTCTATAATGATTTTAGACAGCGACAGATGAAGTGACATCAACTGTGCTCTGTTCTTTTTTCAACACTAGACACATGGCTTTGGACTGTATTTATACCCCTTCTCATAGAAGTCAGTTCCTTGCTCTTCCTTTTGTTGACGACACAATTTGTGAAGTATAGCATGTTGTGATTTTTCAGATATCAAACAGACAGACAGCATGTTTGTTACTTTTCTCAGCCAGGTCAGAGTAAGTATTTACTCTAAACCAGTGTTTCTCAATCTTTTTTTAGTGAAGTACCCCATGTGAAATATTTTTTCAGCCACGTACCCCCTCACCAGCACAAAGCGTTTTTGGTTGAAAAAAAATACGTAAAACACAGCACTGTGTCATCAGTGTCTGAGTTATTGAACTCTATACCTGTGCAAAACATTGCTCATTTGTAGCGGCCTCTTTTGAACTATTTGGAAATAAACATATATTAATTATGTATAAAGATTTGTGCACATAAGAATAATCAACAACTGAAAATGCCATCTTTTTGGGATTATAATGATACATATGTCTCAAACTGAATTCATGAAATCAGTTATAGACAATTTAACATTTCTTAAACCAAAATAAATAAATAAATAAATAAATATCAAAAAAATCCAACTGCTTTGCAAGGCAGTGTGTGTCCTAGAACACGGTGGCATGGAATCAGAAAGGTGTGTGCTTTGGATCATAATTCCAACAGGTTGAGAGCCAGTGCACTTCTGTGTGCAGCAGCAGTTGTCTGTGTGTTTTCACCGAGGTGGCGAGACAGATGTGCATTAGTGACCTTGACTTTATGAAGTTGATCACTTTGACGCCGTCGTTCAAAATGTCATGTAACACTGACCTGAATTCATAAAGGTTCCTCTTGGAACACGCAGGACATCCATGTTCTGTGTTGAGGTGCCGCTGGAGATGAGCTGGCTTCATGTCACTGTTGGCTAATTTCTCTCCACAGAAAAAACACAACGCCTTGAGTGGGTTGCAACTTGTGGATGTAAATCCCTCCAGCACATATTCTTCTGAATACTGCTGGGATTTTGCCGGCTCTGGTCTCGCCTTCTTTGGCTCTTGTCCCTTTGTGTTTTCAGCAGTGTGGCTGCTGCACTCCAACCACGACTCCATTGTTTTATTGACAGGTGATTCCATGTGGCACATGCCAGGTTGGGCCAGACCATCCTGATATGGGGGACACTCAGGGGTTTTTTAGGATTAAGAAATGAAGTAGCCTACTGAACATAAGATTCAGTTTATGACCTTACACTTATATTTTATTGAAATATTAACTAAATAAATATTTTTAAAGGATCTTTGAATTGATATTTTTTAAATCCGTGTATAACCCATATAATATATTTCACGTACCCCCTGACCAGACTAAAAACGATATGTAGTTGAATCCAGCATTGGACAGATAAGCCATTTGTTTATCAGTCAGCTAGACAAATGTTCACTCAGTCTGTGAGACTGACAGTTCGAAACACATAAAGTCAATCAGCCTCCCAGTCAGTCAATCAGAGAGATCTAAAGCCAGTCACTCAGCTATATGCATACAGAGTCAGTCAGTGGGTCAAATCATTGAGACAGATGGAGATAAAGAGATCAAAGTGGGAGAACTAGAAGGGCCAGCAGTCCAGATGGCTGTGGAGACAGATCCCAGCCCAAGTTAACAGTGGTTCAGCCAACACATTACCAGACAGAGCCCTCTCACCAGCAGCCAACTGCCCCAGAGCTCAGTAAGCTGGAAGTCAGTGCCAACTCGTTCCTGGGAAATGGGTCAGACTAGCACAATCACAAAGCAGAGTTTGATACTGCTTGGCTCTCCTGCACATTATGTCTGTTTTTAGTGGACTGAGAGAAACCTATACTGTAAATACATGTGTGCAATATCGTTGGAACAAGGCTTTTGCCACTAAGACAACTATTTCACCCTATGAGTCACACAACCTCATAGTAATCTGTATAGGCTACTATAAGAGTTCCTCTTTAACATGAATAAATAAAAAACTAATCAAAATGACTGAGTTGAAGACAAAAGACAGCAGAGTTGCTATCTGAAATGCCCCAGCAATTTTCCTAATTTCATCCAATTTCAGTGTCACAAATAAACAAATAACCTTTGAACACACGAATTTCACCAAAACCCCAATTCCATCATTACAGTAGGGAGCTGTACATGCTCAGCCTTGTTCGTTGGGAGTTTCTCAGCACTGTTTCTCACTGAGAAAATCTCAGCGAACAAAGGACGACAGCCAGTTTTAAATTGAGACTCTGGCTTTGTCTGAAATAACCCAAAACCCAAACGTATATTGATAATTATTATATAGTTTTATTTGAGAGCAGGGATGTATGATGAGATCCAGCTTCAGTCTGTATAAACATGTGACTTTAATCATTCAAGAATCATCCAATTTTTCAATCAGCTACTACACTAGACAAGTTAGTGTAGTAGCTGATTGAAAAATTGGATGATGATGAATAAAAGGGCATGATACAGATATGATAAATGTTGAAATACAAATGAAGAAAGAGTTGGGTAGTACTACCATTACTCGAAGGTGATCACCTAGTATTTATTTCTGTTAATATTTGTATTTAATCTTTATTTTTAATGGAAGCTAGAAATAACAAGAAACGCCTTTGTGATCAGTTTCCAATCTGTCTCAGTCACACTATTGAAACAGTTTTTGCAGTAACTGAATCAAGTAAATCTCAGAAACCAGAGGGAAAATCAGTGAGCTGATATCTTGTTATTACTGTGTGTGCCCACAGTGGCTACTGTTCAATAACTGAACAGATGGGGAGGGCCATGCAAACTCTCACCCCACAGTACAGAGCATTATTGGTCAAAATGTTATTTTTGAGGATCTCATTAGTATTGGTTTCAGTGGACAGCACTTGTGCCATACACTATAAATATTGATTCATACAATTTAATTTATACTGGTTTCAGTGGAGAATTTAGAGTTATGTGGTGGAGATGCTGCATCAGAAAATTTCATTAGTATTGGTTTCAGTGGTCAGTTTTGTCTGCTGCGGTGCCATTCAGAGGCTGTTCCACTCCATCAGGGATCGGGTCTGGGAGTAACACTGATCTGCTGCCTAAATTCAGGTGCAAGTCTGGAGACAAATTCATGAGTCTGGCCTTTCTGATCCTGTAAGAAGTGACTTTCAATGCATAGTCCTTGATCCTCTAAACTTGTTGAGCATCCCCCATCTCTCTGAACCTCCAGCTCAAATCCTCTCCTCTCCCACTCTCTGACTCTATTCATTTAATCAGTCTCTTTTTTTCCCAAACTGTGATACTTACAAAGATTCCCTGATTTTCTTTTGTTCCTTACACTCTAAACACATAATGTACAAACCTACAATTATGCTATTAGTGTCTGAATATATACAACACAAAGCATTTAAAATGATGAATGCGTGGGAGAACTCTGGGTGGGGAGGTTGAAGCTTTTTGGCTATCCCCGTGGAAGAAAAAAAAAGTCTTTTTAAGTAAAGCTGTCTAACTCTCTGTTGTATCCTGGATGCTGCTGGTTGAAGAAGCTGCTCAGATGTTTTAGCAACATCTTTCTTCCAAAGTCAGCAAACTTGGTTTAGAGATTAAGACTAGATTACATTACATTATAATTATTCTATATTTAGATACAGCCAGAGGTAACCATTTTGTTTGTTTGTTTTCTTTTTTCTTTTCCGTACAGTTAAATACTTGACTACACTAGTACCAATGTACTAACATGTATTTTGTTTATTTGTTTTCCCACACATACATTGTGCTACATTTGGTGCAGTAGACAACTGGTACATTTGACACTGTAGACAACATAAGACCTTTGTCAAAAGTCATTGTACACATCAGTCCAGACTAATATGGACATATTTATGTTTTTTTCATATGGGTGTTTGTTTTGACGTGTCAATATATCAAGTGTAGATTGAAGTGAACCACCTGGTAAATCACCCATCCTCACCTTAAGAAACATTAAGAAGTCAGTGCATTTTCACAGCTTGTGCAAGTTTATATGTGTGTATGTGATAAGAAAGAAAGAGGGAAACCGTTGAGGCATCTTCTTGCTGATGTGAGATGTTATCTCCTCTTGGGACACATCACTCTCATAATGTTGAATTAATGGGTAGAAGAGGTATGCGCTTAAAAGTGTCACACAAGTTGATTTATTGGGTAGTGTGCATATGAGTGTGTGTGTGTGTATGTCTATATGAATGTGAAAGATCAGATCTGCTGTGACAGTAAGCATCCTTCATCCATCTCTCCCCTTGTCAAGCTGTGCTCTCCCTGGGAATCGAAAGGAAATATTAAATATAACTTGTGTAATGTGTGTGTGCATGTGCATGATTGCACATTACTGATATGTTTTATTCTGGTAGTATGTACGTGTGTAACACCGAAACCAGAGCGAGTGTGTGTGGGTGAATAGAGCAGATGCAGACGGGTTACTAAAAGCATAAATAAGAGTTCTGCCCTGGCGTCCACAGAGAAATAGAACAAGATAGAGAAAGAATAATGGGCAACTTCAGAATAAAAAAAATGCTGAAGCTGAGTGAAATTGGAAATGGGAGGCATGGCAGTTAGAAGATCAGTGTAGTAGTAAGACCATGGAGAAACAAATCCATCCTCACAACACTCTGGCCTCAGATTTCCTGTTATGAAACATCTCTCCTTTGCTGGTATCTTTCCTCCCAGCCCTGCAGCAGAATTCATAAACATTTCCAAAATCTCCTCAGAGACTTCTTAGCCCAGCCTAAAAAATTCTTACAAGTACTTCCAGTGTAGAAGTGCTTAAGGAGGGACTTTGAGCATGTTCATGCATGTTCGTTACCCGATTGGACTCCATTCTCATGTCTCAAAATCTTAGCAAGGTTTCGTTGAAAGGAATAGATGTTGCAATCCCTAGTGTCTGCACCTCTTCTAATTCGGAAGTACTCACCTGATGGCTGCTGTAAGGCTTTACCAGCGGGACACATCCTCAGTTGTGTACTTCGGCATCACGGGATGTTTCGGCCAATTATCACAATACACCCTCTTCTAAGGCAGGCCCACCACAGGTTGATCAAGCCTGGGTGTGTGTCCCGCAGTTAGCTGTTCACCTTAGCAGCCCAGGTGGTGTCGCTCCTCCTCAACCACATCCAATGGCTCGTCCTCTCTGCAGTGTTGGCCAGCTCTTTGGTGGCTTGTCTGTGAGCCTGTCCCCGACTCCTACCTCCCTAAGGAGTTTAGCTGTTGTGCTGGCTACAAAGCCCCTAAACCCCACCTCCCCTGGGTGCACCCCTATCTTCCAGCCTCTGTCCTCTGCCTCAGCTGCTAGGTTGGAGTAGGGCAGCTTCTTACGCTCATGCGCTTCTTCGATGGCATCCTCCAAGGGAACTGATGATGTAGGCGAGCTGGCAGGAGCTAGACCAGAGGACGAGATCTGGGCGCAGGGTGGTTGTTGTGATCTCCGCAGGGAAAATGAGCCTCTGATCTAGGTCAACTCGCATCTGCCAGTCCCTGGCTGCATTCAGTGGGGTCAGATCAGGGTTTGAGGGGCAAACCCTCGGTTTGTTCCCCTTCCCGAACAAATGATGGTGGGTGTCGGCGCACATCCTGGTTGTTGAAGGGTTGGGCATTGATGGATACCCTACCACTCGAGTTTATCGGCAAGACATGTGAGGACCTGGTTGTGTCTCCATGTGTATCTGCCTTGAGTGAGGCTGGTCCTGCAGCCAACCAGGATGTGCTTAAGTGTTGCAGGGATTGTACACAGGGGGAAAGATGGGTCCTTTCCAAGCCATAGCTGCAGAGTTGTGGGAGAGGGCAGCACATCATACGTAGCTCGGACAATGAAGCTCAGCCGGTCAGATTCCATGCCCCAGAGATCACTCCATGTGAGTTTTCTCTTCTCCACATCCTCCCATCTCATCCAGCGGCCCTGTTTGGCTTGTGCTATGGCTTTGGAGCGTCTGGCTGCTTCCTCCTGTCAGCGCTCCTCCTCTACCACCATGGTTCGACGTTCGGTTGCAGATGCCTTTTGCCAGAGAGGTGTTACAGCTCCAAGGCCAAAGCCTCCACTGCCTTGTTGGACATGGCCCACTATGTCACAATGGAGGAGAGCAGATTTGGCCAGCTATGTCTGGGGTCCACTTCTTCCCTGTTGCTAGGGTAGGAGCGGCGCCTCTCACCATAGGGTCCCGGGAGTCGGTGAGGGATATGTCCAGCCTCACCTTGGCACACTGAACCTGCTGGAGTTGCTCAAGTTGCTGGGTGTCTTTTAGGTCTGCATTATGCCATTGTCCGAGGCTCCTAATGGGCTTCTCTAGGACTGTTGGAATTGGTTCATCGCTGATGTAGAACTGCTTGCCTGTTAGTTGGCCTTTGATGATGGAAATGCTGTGTGACTTGCCTGGCTTGAACTCCATTCTTGCCCTTGCCCTAAGGTTAATGACTGAAATGTTCCTGTAATGTTTAGGAATAATTATTATAACTACAACAAAGGCAAAGTCAGAGTCTACAACCACATTAGCATCTCTGAGAGCCTGTGCTATCTGCTAACATCAGCAAGCCCACGTGCTCACAGTGACAATGCTAGCATGCACATGTTTAGCACGTTAAAGCTACTTCAACCTCTTAAACAGTTAGCATTAAATTAGCATGAAGCAGTTTAGGCACTTAGCCTTAAACAGTACTGATTTCTTTTACTTTTTGAAATCCCTATATTAAGCATTTACAGACAGTTGAAACATTTAATAAACAGCTTGTAACACTCCATAATGTAGTTTTGAGAAATGTGTTCATTACATCTTCATGTTAATTCATGCGTAACTGCAATAACTGCAATAACTGTAACTCTGCATGGGACGTCATTAGTGAAATTTGGTGTGTAAACTAACAATGGATACTGTATAAAATACTTAACTATAATAATATGAATTAACTGAGGTAAAGACTGAAGAATAATAAAGTCCATTTATTTTTTCAGAATAAGTTTTTTTTTTCCAGCAACATAGTGAACTTTGGCAAGACGTTTCTCATTTGCACATCCTACACTTACTTATTTAAGCTCTGACAAGCTAAATTTCAATATTGACTTTTCTTTGCAGTAACTTTGTTTTTGGTTTCTACCAACAGCTAATGGAAATAAATGTCTCATGAACTGTTAAATTCTCCACTACGTTCAGCAGCTTGTCACTAACAGTGTTTGCGTCTTCCATCTGGTGTCTGCCAGAAGACTGATAATGGTTTATTATTGTACAATGAATAATGTTGTACATTGTACAATGGTGCACTGTGTAATCTTTCATTACAAAAAAAAGCACTAGGTGCAAACATGAGCATTGACACCTGTGAAGTGCTAAACAAACTAGTGCATTCAGAGGTGACAGCAGACTGTTGTCTGTACAAATCATCACTCGCTCATTCCTCTGAGTGTATGAAAGCTAGTTCATTTATCAAATGGTTCAAATTATTACTGATGCCCTTTCAAGCACACTGGCAAAAAGGACGATCCATGTTGAAGCTTTAAAGCTTTCATCGTCTTCATTTGATACACAACTACAGCAGATTTTCCAACATCCAATTCTGTTCATGGAAAGCAAATGGAACCATTGCTCTCTATGAATTTGTATATTATCTCTAATCAGGTCCATAGTTTGAACAAAAAGGTATAATCTTCTTGTTACATTCAGTGCTTATTTCTAAGGCCGTCTCTGTCAGTATGTATGTTTCCAGCCTCTTTATTGAGTCACTGGCCATGATATGACCACTCAGCCCAGGCACTACGCACACTGCCAATGGCGACTAATAGGCCCTGCAGGAAGGGCACTCTGCCTGCTGTGTGTGTGCCTCATTTTGCTCCAAATACTTGAGGGAAAGCGTTCATATCTAAATTACCCATTGCCTCAGGGTTGACTGAGATTTTGACGTTCAGCCATCTCTCTCTCTCTCTCTCTCTCTCTCTCTCTCTCTCTCTTTCTGTCCAACAGCTTTACTATAACTTTTTCCCTCCTCTGTCAGAATCTCTCTGTCCTTGTTTCTCTCTCTTGCTGTGAGCAACAGTGTTTTCCATCCGGCTGTCAAGCAAATTTTTCACAAGTGTTTGAAATTTCACCACAACATCCTAGTTTCCACCAACTGGGTGAGTAAGTGAATACATCATCTTTGTGAATGTCAAATTAAAATCACACATACTAAACAAGATGTATATTGGTTATGACTAAGTAAGTTTCAAAGGATGGGTTTGGTAAAATATGGATCTTGTGTTTGACAATTGATTCTGTCCATATTGATAATATAATTCAACATTAATGTAAAAAAGAAATGAACAGACCATCATAAAGACAGGACAATTGTCCCCTGAACAATGAGTGATAATTACTCACTTTAAATTTTACTTACACATAACGAGGTTTGGATGAGCTTTGACTTCAGGTGGAAGCTTAAATAAAATATGATTCAAAACAAATATGACTACTATTTAATCAATAGTTGCTGAATATGAAGGCAATTAAGTTGCACAGTGGAGTTGTAGCATAAAGCACAGAGGAAGTGAAAATTAAATTAAATCAAAACCAGTGATTCACTGAGAAAATAACAATGTGGAAAAAAATATATATCAGTAAGAAATTGGTGTTTTTTGCTGAAACATAGCAAATATTTTTGTTTTGGTTTAAAAATTATGATCTTAGTCAGGATGCAGAAGAAGAAGTTGCTCAATTCATGAACAATACATAGGAAAACACTATTCATTATACCTTATTATTATTATTACATTATATTATAACAATTATATAATATATATTATTGTTACTTGATTTGAAGGACAAGTCAGCTTCCCTGAGGCATCAACAGCTACCTTGTTCACAAATTGCAAGGAAACCAGAGCCTTGACTTTAACATCAGTTATAAAAAAATTTTTATTCCATGATAACATGGAAACAAAGAAATGCCCTTGGTGATAATGACATTGAGCCAGTCGGTCTAAGAAGACCATAACAAATCTTTCCTATAATTGTTAATTGAATAGTTTCAGTGAGTAAATAATATTGCAATCTTATCTAGAGGACTCCAACTTTCCTTCTGCTTTTCTAAATCAATACATCATTTATTTGGATTTAGACTCGCTGTATCTCTCTCTCTCTCTCTCTCTCTCTCTCTGTTTCTTTCTCTCTTTCTCTCTCTCTCTATCTGTCTCTTTCTCTCTCTCTCTCTATCTGTCTCTCTCTCAGTTGCGACGATACTTTGTATATCTGCCCTCACAAAGGCATATTCAATTTAAGAGTTTGTCTTGGGTCATTATTACCTGCTGGAGGACCATCTGTTCACTGAGGCTAAACAGGCACACACACACATAGCCTGAAGGGTTGCCAGGTAGATTTGGACCACACTAAGATGTGGGATGTAGAATAACTGGGTCCCAGCTGAAGAAAAAAAGAAAACCTTGGCTGCATGAGTGTGTACATCTGCATGTGTTTGAGTCTGGTTCTATTAATGTGATACATGTGTGATGAGGGGGCCTGTGGGTGTGCATGTGTTTCAGGTACAGATGGTGAGGGCTATCAGGCATCTCACCCGGCCAAGTGGTTCAGCTACTGGTTAAGAGAAGATCAGCTAAATATAATTACACCCACAACCTCAACAACAAAATGAGTGCTTGGCTGCTAATGCTAGTGTGAAAACAAAACAAGAAGACATGAAACATAGAGGTGGCACAGGCACCAGCAGCAGAGACAGCATAAGATGGACTCATATTTGTTGTAACAATACAAAAGAAGAAACTAATACCTTTGCTTTTTTATTCTTGAGTATGAACATGGAACACAGAACACAAAAAGTGTACAAAAAAAATCTAATGTGTCAATGTGTTGCCTTCCTTGTTTGGATCTAGGCTGTTGTGCTACTTAACAGCAGGAGGATGAGGATGTTCTCTTTTGGTGCCAAAGCGGTCACAAAAAACACAAGTCGGATGCAATAGATAAAGGTGTACAACTGGTTGTTTTAAAATGACTCACTGAAAAAACAACTCCTCAATCAGATGTCCTGCTTTGGATCCATATATTTAAATGAATAGCCTCTAGCAGTGTTGACCATAGCTCTCTTTAGTTGACCAGTTGGGCGAAGTAATCTCTTCAACCACCTCCTTTCTAGAATGTCCTCCCTCTCCTTCCTGTCTTAGCACGTATTACCAAGGAAAACTCCCTTTGATCAATTTTGGTCTTTGTATGATACAGCAAGTAATAATTCCTTGTCTTGTAGATTACTAAGTGCTCTAATCTGTCTTTCAAACATACAAAGATATTTAAAACTGTGCATGTTTACTACTACTTGCATCATTTACCTGTTGCATCATAACCTGGATCATGTGCTAACCGTAACCTTCAGCCAGGAACAGTTGCATCACGTTGATCTGACTGAGAAGCCTCTGCAGCTGATCCTTAAAGGGAGCAAACATACCTGTCATCCTTTTTCCCTGCATCCCTGTGCTAAGGGCTGGTTCCTCAAGACTTTTCCTTGTGGGCCTCTTTACAACCATCCTGCCATGGCACTTTCAGGTCACCACAGTACTGTATCATGGCATAAGGTTGTGTAGATCACTGGAAACTGCACTCACATCTACCCTGATCTGTTTTTTGCCTGAGGAAACCTCCCACCATCTACAAGACACAAGAGCACCTTGTCACCTATACCATACTTGAGTTAAATATGTTTTCAAAGATGGTTTATCCTTGTTGGATGGACTGACCTCACCCTGAATCCTAAGGCTGAGCTGCCATGCTCCTGGAGCTACTGCCCCTGAAGCATATCATCACCCAAGAAGCTGCATTGCCAAGAGTTTCCACCGCCCATATTCCTTGGACATGTGACACAATTGTTATTGTCATGTCATCCATGAGCACTCGTGATGCCGGCAGGGCAATGTCTCACATCAGTGTAGAGCTGCGAGTCATGCTGACTGCTGTTGTTATTAGAGGGTTTGAGTCCATTATACATAAACAGGATGTGACATATGGTGCACCCTATTGGAATTCCCTATTGAAGGACCTGTCAGTTGGTTGTAAACAGGGCTGAGGTGAATGTGGATTTTAAGGTATCATGTCTGAAATAGCCACTGGGATGGTGCTCATGTCCTACCTGGATGATATAGTGTGGGATTGACCTGAACACATCTGCAAGAAACAACCAAACAATTAGGTTGCCTTTCTTCCAAATCCAAACAATTTGTGTAACAGGCTGATGGTCAGACCGAAAAGTGAGAGAAGAGAGAACTTAAGCAAGCAATTTCTTAGAAAATGTATTCGATAAACATGATTTACAAATATAACAGAGTTACTTTGGGTAGGAATTAGAACTAATGACTAATCACATCCCTTTTGTTTACATAAATTATCTGCATCACTTGTAAGTGTATGGTAATTCCTGTATATAAATACTTGCCATGATTAACACGTACTCACTGCAGTAGTCTCTCATTTTCAAGGTGGGGGGAAGATGACACTCTGTGTGTGTGGTGGGGGTTGGCTGGTGGGGTGTTTGTGTGTATTATGACAGTGGCAGGCAATATTGAGTGATGTGCATTAGCTGTGCAGCAGTATGGCTATATTTAGACCTAATTGTGTTTTTGGTACGGAGAGCTTGGAAGGTGTGACTTTCAACAAAAGACAAGTTCATCATATGTGAATAACTGGATGCCTGAGAAAAACAACCTCATTTGTTTCTCTGATTTTTTAATGACACTTGTTGTGAAAATGTAGCTGTCAGTCCACATAGTATAAGAGTGCATTATATAATACATTACACTGGTAATGTAGAACATGCTGATGAAAAACACACAAAGACTTCACTTCACCTGAGTTGTTCACCTCACACAGTGGTGCACACACAATCACCTTCTTCTCAATATCACAAAAACAAAGCAACTCATATTTGACACCCACAACAACACCACCCCACATGGCCCCACGATCATCAACAACCAGCCAGTGGAGATAGTACCTCAGCATCACTTTGGACAATAAACTGACTAAACTAGACTAAACATTAACCAACACATTACAGACATCCATAAATGCTGTCATCAGAGGCTACATGCCATCCGCAGGTCCCTCTCAGTCAAACCCCACCTTCTGCTCCTCCTGTACCGCAGTTCATTGAATCCATTCTTCTGCTACTTCACCATACTGCCTGTCAACAATAGAAACTAACTCCTAAAAAGCCCTTACACATGCTCTAAAATAAGTGGCCTCCCCACTCCTAATCTACCAGCCCTCGGTGACTTTGCCGTCTTCGGAAAGCTTTGTTTAATTTTCATGACGCACAGAGTCAGTGTCAGACTGAGAGACTGACTATTTCCTGGAGGTAATATCCACCAGTGTTAACTTGATTTACATCACATCAAAAAAAACAACAATATGGAAACTATGTGGGCTAAAGGTGTGCAGTGCGCGAAATACTCAAAATCCTTGATACATTCAGAGTTTCTCACCTGAAAACACTTAAACATCTGGCCACTGGTCGGCCTGATGTTCTGTATGCTGTTCATAGACCTCAGACACTCACAGTCAGTGAACACTGTTGTCCAAGGCCAAACATTTTGAGAACAGAACTAAAACTTTCAACAACCCCTGGGGCACCGTCAACATGAGGGCAATGGTTAAGATTAGCATCACTTTGTCTTTCAGGAAAAAAAAAAAAACAGAGTGAAACATTTAATCACTTATTTGGGTCACGCTGAGTTTGCCAGCTGCTGTCTTAAATCAAACATACCTGCTGTGATGCGTTACCATCAGGTTCACACTGGGTTTGGCCTGATGCTTTTTGTGAGGTCTGCACTATGTTTCTGTTGTTTAATCACCTGAGAGGATTGGTAACAATTTTTATGAAAATGAGGTAAGCAGAGAAGTCGAACCACGATCACATTGTGGACAATTCTGGAGAAGACTACAGTCATCAGACAGATGAGTAAGGCAACACATAGGTGATGATACCAAGAAGCATCTCACCTGGAGACATTTGTCATTACCTGCATTTTGATCTATTGTACTTCCTCTATGTTCAGTCACATAGTCAATTGCTGCATTTGATGATGGTAAAATTCAGTGCACATCTGGCCACAATGGCCACTGTTGAATAAAACCTACAGTCTCTCTAGCAGACATTGAGGATCACAGCATCTTCACACTATACAAGTGTAACTATACAAAAGCAGCTCTGTCTCATCATATCTTATTAAATGGTGATTATCACAGACTCTTAGACTACCATGATTTTTCATTTGACATCAGAATCAGAATACACGAGAATCACATCACATGTTTTTTTCTTCAATAGGTAAAAGGTTGCTTGTCTTTTTTTCTCTCTCTCTGCTGCGTGCTAAAGTCCAGAGTGTATAGAAGCCCTTAGCCCCAGCTAACTGATAGACTTGATGTGTAATTAATGGTTTGACTCTGGCTAATGAAGCTAATGATGCTAACTGTGCTAGCATATGGGTGCCCCATGGGGATCAACACTCTGCGCTCTAATTTAGATAAATGACGCCCCAGGTTATGCTGGGCTATTTGCATTTCATTTTGTGGAGGCCAAGGGAGAAACAGGGATTAAACGGGGGATGAATGAGAGGGATCAAACAGGAGAGGTATTTGAGGTTGGACTGATGGGTAGACTGAGGTGTTTATTCCAGTGAAAGTGTGTTGGTGGAGAACTCCCCATGGCCATGCATGATGCTGTTGTGAGATAAAAAGACTGGTAGCAGAGGGGGCTGATGGCAGCTGTCAGAAACCAGCAGTAAAAAGAAGAAACAAAACAACAACACGATTTGTATGTGTATGTATCTCTGAATTTATTTTTGTGGATGCTCCACACAGGTTTGTAATTACTCTATATTGGCCCCTTAGGAGACATGTCATTGTCAGCTAGAACGTCCCAAGAGGAAAGTGGTGCTGTATTTGGACTGCATCATTCTAATACACCTAAGGCTACTCCTGACAAAAAAGTCAGCCAGGTTTATGTTGTAACTTACTGATCTAATACTCAGAATAACGTCAAATACCATTTTTGGGACATGGTCCAAGCAGTTTATGGTATTAAAGCAACTAACTTTCATTTTGTGTTGATTTTGGCGAGCCCTGTGGATAAAAGCTGTAGGTTTCTCTTTGCGGATCCTGTCCCATTATCAGCCATGACGAAAATATAGTGATGAAATTGAGCTTGGTTTTCACTGGCTAGCGTAGCAACAACTCAATGCTAATTTATAGCGTCATCAGGTGTGCCGTCTCCTCCGGTCTGAGTGTGATAAATCGTTATGTCTGGTCAACCAACTCGACCACTGCCTCCCGAAGGTAAAAAATTACACTATTTAGAAACAGCTTATCTTCCTACCGATGGCCTCATTTGAAACGAGAGACTTTTGCATATCCACTTCTAAGGTTAGTAGTTGTTTTAAAAGAAGCCATATTGAACAAACTCTTTTTATGTGCTTCATGCCAAAAATGTAATTCACATTTACATATTTCTCAAACAACTCACAGTCACCAGGCCCTTTAGGGTTTTCATCAGGATGTGGCATCTTCTTCAGATTATTCCCAGTATGTGGCATGTTACAGCTGGTAATTAACAAAGACACCTCTGATAGCTTGGGTATTTTAAAGACACTTTAGACAAATCTTAAAATATGCACACAGAAATGTATTAATAGTCCATTAAATATCTTGCAGCAAGTGAATCTAATTTGATTTTAACATGACTTTGACATAAACTAAATCAAGTGCTGTAATTGAATAGCTTTTTCAATGCCATATACGTATACAAAAAAAAAAAAAAAAAAAGGCTTCTCATGCTTCCCGTTTCAAAATACACAGACTCCGGTGCATCAAGGTGTAAGATTTCCAACTGCACCAAATTGTAACAATATAACACTGACGCTAACTCATCTGCAGAGCTTTAGCTGGAGGCTTCAAGTCTATTGTTTGGCTGAACTGATTGCATGATCCAGTATGGAATTTTAGTAATGACACCTTGAGATGCATCAATCCTGTCTGTGAAATCTATCCTGATACTAACTTTAATAAGCAGTGCACATGTGTACGACTTTATGTGGTTTAAACATCCTATGCTCTTTTGTTTCCATTGGGCACTGGTGTAACTCTCAATTAATTGCAGTTTTTTTTTTTCTTTTTTGCTCGAAATAACAGAAGGTTAGTGTATTGTGTTGTAGCAATATGGATGGAACGTAGAAGCAACATCCAGTGATGTAATACCAGTGGTATTTAAAAATCAGCGATAGTGAAGATGGCAGAGAGAGTAGCGCCGTTTGGTTGACAGGAACAACAAGTTCTCTTGTGTAGGAACACGAGGCGCAAAAACATATGCAGGTTTTCTGTAACATTATAAGACGGTCCACTGCCCCCTGCCCAAGCTGGATGAACGGGCATCAAAATAAAAGAAAAAACAAACTCTGCTAGTCTCCTTGAAGCAGCAGCACGACAACAACAACATCCTTCTACAAATGCACGATCGTTGGTGTGACGTGTGCAGGGCCGGAGTGGGACTACTTTTCAGCCCAGGAGTTTCATGCCTCAGACCGTTGTAGACTTTTCGCCATACGATTCTTGTGACACTGAGAGATCCAGTAGGTTTATCCATGATGATTTTGTTGCTGTGTGAGCATTGAGCAATACATGCCATTGCCTTTTGCACATGCAAAAGCCAAGGGCTGGTTATTCAAGGATCAGTTGCAGTAGAGAAAATAAAAATCATTTCTTTCCTTTGACCCAAAACTGTTGTTTAACCCATTTGCGACAGGAGATACGTGGGAGTAATTATCCCCTTTCCACCTGCAGGGGCGCATGTGTGTTTCTCCCTTTTACGCCGGGAGAGACGTAAAAGGGGCTTTTTCTTCCTGACATGTGGCTCAATTACTGCATTGTGGTTTGCTAGAATAGACACACGGGAGTGTTGAAATGCATTGTGGATGCGGTGGTCAGGTGTGTTTTGTTTTGACCACAACTTGAACAACAGGTTCGTGCGAGTGAGATGAGAGATATGAGAGAGACGCAATGGGAGAATTCAGTGATGAAAGTGACATTGACGACATTGATTACAACTAGGGATGGGCATTTCAAGCAAAAGCACTGCTCGATAGTTTGATAATCACTGGGAACTAATTGATTTTGATACATGATATGATGATCTTATGCCAAATGAAGAATTAAAAAACTTTATTTGGGTGTTTTAGCTCTTTTCTCTGGAGCAGAAAAAGACACAAATGAGATCATGAATCAATGAGGGAAAAACAACATGATTCGACGATTAGTCAACTAAAGTCAAAATCTGACGAATCAGATTCGACTATGAAAACCCTTAGTCAAGGGCACGCCTAATATTTTAATTATCATTTCATCAAAAGTATATTTAAATATTATGTAAACCCTTAACTCATATAAATGAGATGTAAACCTATTATTAATAAACCTTTGAAAGAACTACCCCATCAAATTATAGTCGTTACAGTCTTCCAATAGCTTCCTCATTTAAATAAAAGTGACTTTACTCTACCACCAGTGTAATTGTTGTTTCCTAAAGCATAACAGAAACAGCAAAATAAATGATTTTTATTCGAAAAAATCAAATTTCATTGTTCTAAAGATGGTGTTGTTAGAGCCATGTTTGTGTGTGTGAATTTAAGAGGGCATTTGACAGTTATTTGTTTTGACTTTCAGAGCTCTTTAAATTCTTCATATGTAATCAGAAACCAGGCACAATTTCATTCTTGTGAATTTATAAATCAGTGTCATTTGGTTGTTTTTCACGAGTTTCATGAAAACATCAAGGTCCTGACCATTCTCACAAAAAACCTGTTAAGGATATTGTTGAAATAGTAAATTCAGTCTGTTTTGATGCCTCCTGAGGCAGAACTTGTCCATTTTTCAACACATCCACATCTACATGTTCTGCTTCCCAAAATCCACCCACCACACAGCAAAACCTGACCTTCAGACATAATAGAGTGTATAACCTGTTGACTTGTGGGTAATGCAGTTTTTAATGGACTACCTCGAACTTTCAGAGGCGACAATGTAGTGGGAATGGGTGTGAGGGCAGGAAGCGGGGGAGAAACAAGGAGGAGAATGGATATTGAGAGGAAGAAATACAAAAACACCGCTAGATAAGAATGTTTGGTTGTTATTGTTTTCCGTGTCTAACATCCTGAGACATGGCCTATGGTATTCAAGAGATTTATTGTGGAGGAGAGAGGGAGAGATCCATAAAGCCTTTACTCTCCTTCAACACCCCAGGGGGAGCCATCTTTAATTCATGAACACTATAAAAATAAAGGTTTCTCTGTGATGGCCCTGCAGCCTGTAACAAACTCTCACAGCTACATGGCACCAGGCAGATGTTGATGCTGTGGTTTTGGATAGATACCAGCGTGCAAGACCCAGGTTATGTTTTATGCAGAATTGAACAGAGTCTACCTTTGGCTGTGCTATTAAATGGATTCCAATAAGCTGCGTGGTGATTCAGAGCGTAGAAGCACATGACAGCCAGATTTTAAATGAATTGACTGGTGGTTTGGTACCACAGCTGACTGAAATATACAAGTAGGACATTACTGCATTGTAGCTCATGAGCCTATCAGAAGGGCCCGTTTGGTTGGCAAAATTTTCCTTTGCACCACTTTTCACAATTTACAAAATACTTCAGAAATAAACATGATTCAGTATTTCTTCTGATTCAGATTAGATTCCATCCATCCATTCATCTTCTCCCGCTTATCCGGGGCAGGGTTGCGGGGGCAGCAGCCTGAGCAGGGACACCCAGACTTCCCTCTCCCCGGACCTGGGATCTTCCCTATAGGGTCTTCCCTGGGGCCTTCTCCCGGTGTGGCATGCCCGGAACACCTCCCGAGGGAGGCGTCCAGAAGGCATCAGGTACAGATGCCCAAGCCACCTCCACTGGCTCCTCTCGATGTGGAGGAGCAGCGGCTCTACTCCGAGCTCCTCCCGGGTGACAGAGCTCCTCACCCTATCTCTAAGCGAGCACCCCACCACCCTGTGGAGGAAACTCATTTCAGCTGCTTGTATCTGGGATCTTGTTCTTTTGGTCATGACCCAAAGTTCATGACCATAGGTGAGAAGGACTTTTAATTTGAAGGGCCAGATACAGGAAGTCGTGACACTCAACATTTTTTACACAGCAGGTCCTTGCGATATCGCGGTTGTTAGACAGTTAACTATTAATATCATGTCGGGCAAGAAATCTAAAATCTGGGATCGTGTTGAGGAGAAAAAAGGGCGACCCCAAGAAGGTGAAACGAAAATCTTTTAATTTAGTTGTAAAGGCTGTATTTTTGTTTTGTTCCAAAGTTATTGCGTTACATCCAGTTCATAAGCTGTGTGATGTGTTGAAATAAATAATCAGAAAGTCCTGACAGTCAGTCTCCTCGCTGGTTTTTCTGACACACTCAGAAATAATCTGCCGGTGTCATTAACAGGCGGCTGTGCGCACTTGTAAGGCTCATAACTTATAAGTTATTCAGTCGCTGAGGCTGTTACAAGTTCATCAGATGTTACAGTTATACTTGAAAATCAGTTCAATGTTCAGTCTCCTCTCCTTGCTGGTTATTCTGACACATCACAATCATTACCGCTTTGCCACATCATTAACTGTCATTAACAGGCGGCTGGCTTCATGCGTGAGCTTGTAAAAAATAATAGCCTATTTTAAAGCACTGTGTGTGTGTGTGTGTGTGTGTATATATA
>OMNW01031377.1:0-11883 GCA_900303245.1 Selene dorsalis
GCCTCAAAAAAATGATTTGCAGATGTAGCAAACTCAGGCCAGAAGAAGACCTTCTTCATTATTTGCTTGTTTGCTTATTTTGGAATGACTTAACTTCATTTAGTGACAGCAGTGTATACCTGAAGGAGAAACAGGAAGTGTCTCGATGACCTCAAAAACACCAGAGGTATTGGAGAGAGATCAGTTCCTGAAATGTGGGGGGCCTTGTGTAACCTGTGTGGCCCCTTTCCGTGGTACATGTTTTTCTCTGTCTGTCTTTTCTAATATTGATATGTTTTTTATTGCTATAAACCCTCTGGCTAGACATCCAAACCGAAGCAGTCCATTGGCCTGGTTCCATCCCTTTCCTTGTTCCCATTTCAACCATGTGTAAGAACCGAGGGCAGATTATGACAGTGGATCGACTGGGATACAAACAACTTCCAAAGCTTCCTCTGCCAACTCTGAGACAAACAGAGAAACCGTTGTCGCCGCTTAAAACCAGCCCACCAATCAAAACGCATGCAGGATTGAATAGTTCCATGTATTTTCTTCCAGTGCCATTTATGAAATGAAGAGGTTTCTCTAGAAGCTAACCCCTTCCATCATTCAAAATGCTTTAGGTAACACATACACAATATATATTTCCTTATTGCATTGTAAGCCACTGAAGCAACTATAATAGAGTTCTCATCAGGCCTGAAAATTACAACTTGACCCAAACTAGCCCTGACGCAGCCCGACACACCAGCATTAATTGTCTGCAGGAACCCGGCCCGGCCCTAACATCCCACCACCCCCACCCCACTCGCTTGCTCTCGCTCTCTCTCTTGATGTTGTTTCCTTTCAATGGAGGGATATGCTATTAAACAATCGCAACACACAACTATGGGACGTTTTCATTCACCATACACACTCGTTAATACACAGCACAAATTCATACTCGCCATCGCTGGACGGTGAGGTCGTGCACGTGAGCCTTACGAGTGAGATCAGGAAAAGGATGGATGGAGAGTGTCCTGTGGTAAGTTTACTTTTAACCGACTCCATCTTCTCCAGGCTCCAAGTGCGAGTAGCACGCAGCAGCATCAGGTCTGGCCCCGCCCCTCTCCATGAAGGAGGCAGCCTGTCTTACATAACAACAGATAATTTGTAAAATACAACCCGCAAGAAATGTGTTTTAAGAGGGGAGAAATAACGAAGCCCGAGGCCCGACCCGACCCAAGTCCCGGTCCTGAACCCAAACCCACAGGGCCGGTTGGATTTGTCGGCCTGACCCGTTGAAAACTCTAAACTGTAGATTCTTATACAGAAATTCATTCTGTGCTTTCAAAACCTTTTTTTTTTTACATACCATAAGTTAAGCAGAGCTGGAAAGATTGTTGCAGATGTCAAATGACACTTTAAAAGTGACACGTCGATGAATTTAGACTGATGACCGCACTTTACTGTCATGGACAACAGCATCATGGTCCCTCTACACCGTTCAGGGTGAATTTAATAATATCAGTCTTGTTTTGTGCATGAAAACTTTCACAACCTTGGATAAAACTCAGAGTATCTGCCAGGAAAGCTGTGAGGCCCAGCAGCTGCATTTCTAGGCTGGGAATAGACTGCAGGAAGCCTTGAAGCACTTGTTGTTAATGTTACTTTTTTGTTTTACAAAGTTCTCAACTGTAATTAGCTTTTGATTTGTGTCATCAATCATTTTGTCAGAGGTGGTGGTTTCACACTGTTGGGGTCTCCTCCTGGAACTGCACACCAAATGGAGGGCATCTTGTTTTGGCAAAGAGCTCCTCTAATAACCTCCTGAAGTGAAGCCATGCTTAGCTGTACACTCACTGAATCTTAATGTTAAGCTTTGCTGAATACCCCAGAGACTTGTTGTGATGAAGAAGAGGTGCCAAAACATGATTTTAGGTGTGGATAACATAGCAAATCTTTGTCTGAGCCCATGATGAATTGTGATGAGTCATTATTTATACCTAGCGTAACATCATGAGTAGTCAAAATTGCTTGGAGAAGATTCGCAGCATGCACTGTAGAAGTCACAGTCGACCTGTTTTGTAGCTGTGGGGATTCAGAAAGAAGTGAGTGTTTGCTGAAGGACCACAGAGCCAGCTTCAGGTGTCTTTAGGCAGAAGGTTCACAGTCCCTGTGACAACATTAAAAGTCTCATCTTTAACTATGCTGTGTCCATGCTCCCCAGGAGGTAAGAGGTAAGATGTACCCATTAATCTGCTTTATCAAATGTTGCACTCATATGAGACACATTCATTAACCTCTGAAGGGCAGTTCCATGATTTTATCAGGCTCTAAAACCTAATAGACACGACTTTCATCCTATCATTGTATTTCATTTACAAAATACATACTTGTCTGCACTAATTCCCTTAATTCAGCCAATTTTACAAAGAGGACTAGTGTGGAATTCCTCAGATTATTCAGATTGTTCTGTTTTTTCAGATTTTCCCATTTTGGCTCACCTGTCTTTTTTTTTTTGGTTGTCTGTCAATTAAATGAAGAGTCCCAGTGGGACTTGTCACTGTGGAGCCCCTCTCACCTCCAGCAGCGCCCAGGCTGTCACTGAAAGATGCAGAGTGTTTGAGAGGTTGTTGTTATGGAGACAAGCACAAGGTAGGGCGACAGATAAAGCAGAATGACAGAATGACAACAGATGATGACAGTGATGATATAGAGGACCCAGCACAACTGCTACTGTGATGTGTGAATGGACCGTATGTACATATTCACGCAGCATCCAGCAGGACTGACCTGTGTGTTCAGCCGTATACTTTGGTGGTCACTTCCTCTGATCTGAGTGGTCTGTGATGTGTGGTCTCCCACGGAGACATGCTGTTGTGTAAAAGCTTCCTGTCTCTGTAGTCCACCACAGTGTTACACTGTATCCAACACACTGTCCAATGTGACAGGTTTGCACTCCTCTTTACTTCAGTGGAGGATGCTCTTTAATGTTGTTTTGTGATTTTTTTAACAAGTATGTTCATTCAGTCCCGAATGAGCAAGACAGAGGGGCTGAAAACCATTTAGATAGATGAGTGGTTGGATTCGGGAGTCATTATACCTTAATCCTGATTTGAAGGGAGACTTAAGGTTGAGGTTAAATGACTCATCAAAAGTATTGTTTGTTTTCTTGAGTTTTTTATGATCTTGGTGCTGTTGCCCTGCAGGTGACTCAGTAGATCCACTCTAACCTGTTCACACAGCCTCTTTGCAGGCAGCCTTGATTAGAATGAGTCAGCAAAGTATGCTCAAGAAACCCGGTAATGGGCTGGAGACGGTGAATGTGTTCTGGGAGGGGGAAAGCATCTATTGAATCAGCTAAAACTTCATGCTAACAGTGTTTAACATTATCTTACGTTACAAATATATTTAGCTGTGACTGATCAAGCAGGTTTTAGTGAATCATTTTCCTTTGATACTTGTGTTTAGTTGTGGAACCAAAGATAAATTGTAACAGCTGCTTCGCAGTAAATAGCAGTATGTGTCATAAACCAGCAGGAAGCTTAAAACACTCTAGTAGGATGAGACGATATGACTTCAAATAACTCGTATTATTATTACACACTTTTCCCTCAATCATGATTAGTGAACAATTACTCAGGCTTGCTGCTCTGACTACTTTTTTGAGTCATGCACTCTTTTTGGTTGCTGAAATAGTTAGAAACAGCACCCCTTCACTTTTTTTTTCAGATAATGCCCCAATTTCTCCCTGAAAATCATGTTTTGGTATTGAGAAGTGAATTTCTTTGGTTTGCAATGGAACCACACAAAAAACTGAGAAAAAGTAAAATCTGACATTACACACGTTCAACTCCAAAAATGAACTAGAATGGTTGCAGGTGTGATTTGCCAGCACCTGTTAATTCTTACAGGTGAGTTCAAATACAAATTAATGTTTGAAATCCAATGATTTCTTTGAGTTTTGAAAAGTGCCAAAACATTTTTCCTCTTTTGTTGTTCCACTGCAAACCAGAGAAATACACTTCTGAATACCAATTTGTAGTTACAATGATTTTCAGGGAGAAATTGGGGCATTATCTGAAAAAGAAAAATGCAGGGGTGCCAATATTTTTGGCCGTGATTGTACAGTGATTCATTTTGACTGCTTGTGTCCAGATGTATTAGATATAAACTGCTCTCACTGTGGTTAAAGCTCAGAGTCTGTGTTTGTGTCATTCATATGAGCAGCTCTGCTCTGAGTGACAGCAGGCTAACCTTAGCCAGACAGGGGGGAGGGACATGACTGAAGTAGAGGTAGCACTTTTAATGAACACGCTCATTAACTGAATTCACAGACATGAGCAAGATTAGTTTGTGAAAAGCTTCTAAATGGGTTTAAACTGTGCTGATACTGAACATACTTCCAACATATCAGCCACAGCAGTAAACACTGAGTTTGTTTTCGAGCACTGGAGTCGTGCTTTGAACGAAAGCACTCAGACGGTCAAGTAAAAGCATGTTTAACGTCGAGCGTCAAAAAATCCAAAGTGTTATTACAGTTTCAAAGCAGCAGCGCACACTCACTCCAGGAAAAAGCAATGGTTTGGCAGAGCCGTGAGTCCTGTGATGGGATGGGAATTTACAGGTAGCAGATGGACCGCTGGAACCAGCTGTTGTTTACTAGCTATGAAGTAGTGATTGCAGTCAGCAGAGTTCACTGAGGCAGGGACATGTGTGCAATAGCACCTGCAAACACCACTCTAAGATTGAATTCAGCAGAAATGGGCAAAACAAACAGTGTAATGCTGATACTGGGGCGGCCTCTGAAAGAAATGAGCAGGCTGGGCGATCCTGCTCCTGACTGCCAGCCTGCAGAGTGTTCAACCCAGGTACGGACAAAATGAACAAACCTTTTTTCAGCAACTGTTCTGCTGTCGTATGTCCACTCAGCCACTTAACTAGACTAATCCAGCCGACCTGCTTAGGTCAGCTGGAGGTTGCTTTATTGGGCAGAGACCAGGGGTGTGTAGCTCTGAGAGTGTGTGGGCGGGCGAGACGCTGCGCTGTTATTCAGTAACACTAAAAACTACCAGAGCACAGGACGGATAATGTAACAGCTCATAACCGTCCTCTGCCTTCAGAACGCCGCTCTGAATTGACACTGTAAAGAAAATGATCCCTAACTTTCATCCGTCCCACATGTCTCTCATGTCACAGCTAGTGCACAACACAACAGCTGTTAGCAGTGTTAGCACTCACCCTGGACCGCCCCTCATTTCTTTAGATTTCCTATGTGCAATATACCATGCACTTTACTCTACTTAAATGCAATTATTTAACCTAGCTGTTTTTATCTCTTTAATTCTAGTTTCAGTCTATCTTATTGCTTATTTTTACTTTCTCTCTACATGCTGCTTTGCCCTAACTCCCCATTTGTCACTTATTGTGCTCTTCTGATAGTGAATGTATGTTTGTGCATGTTAAGTCGGCTGCTGTAGAAAGTGAATTGATAAATAAATCGATTCTAAACATACAAATGATTCTATATCTCCTAAAGGCTTCAGCTCTGTGATGTTAGAGGAAAATGGATAATGTCTATGATCACATGATCACGTAAGCTTTAGACAAACATCTAGTTTCCCTGATCCATTTGTTTGGAAATGGGCATGGTGGGTAAAGAGGGACCGGCAGTAACTCTGCAAAAACCTCCTCTTTTTAATTGTCAGTGGGCTTATGTTATGCTCTGGAACCCCATTGTAGCAAAAGCATCACATCCACATGAACTGGTGGGAAAAATGTAATCATAATCCACTGGAATAAAGGTCAGAACTACAAATATAGAATCCAGTTTGTGTGGAAAAAAATCAATCTCCCTCTAACCAGCATGCACACTGACAATTCAGTGAGTGGTTGGCAGCTTGCGCCTGAGAGTTGCCAGAAATGTTCATTAGTTGTCATCAAAGCTGTGGGGGTTGGGGCGACTGAACCGCATAGCAATGAGGGGAGGGTTACATAAGAGGCTAACGGGATCACCACATAAAGTTATTCCAGTGTAACTGTGTGTGCGCGTGCATTCATACCGCAAGTTATGTGATGATGCGTGTGTGTGTGAGCATGCAAATGAGTCTGTGTGCTAGTTCTTCCTCATTCACAAAAAAAAAGAATGAAGAGCTGAAGCAGGCCGGTCGAAGATCATCACCATCATCGGATGATTTAAAGCCCCGCAGGAGGAGGCTCGCACACCTTGGTACAATTTTGAGACTGCATTCATTCACTAATGTACGACCCATAGGTTTTATCACCACTGAGCTTCCAATGATTTTCTCTCCACGCTCCTATTTTGACAGATCATTTTTCCTATTCTAAAGCAAGTAAATACGCTTATGAAAAAAAAACCCAATACTCCTGAGATGACTGTGGCTATTTTTATCTCCATCACAAGATGCTTTGTGTTCAGATGATTTAATCCAGAATGTTTTTTTTTTAAGATTGAATCCAGAACGAGAGGAGGGTCGGATCTGAGGGTTTTGCATTATGTTTTCTTAGTTGCGTAGCAACGCTGATGGAGCCGTGTATTTTGTCTCCCAACTACATCAATTTGAAAGGACCCTACTGCGAAAGGAGGAATTAGAATTTGAAAATGGGTTTAGCAATTTCAATGTGTTCTACCCTTCACAGCTGACGTTAAATCCACCAGCAGGATTAGGAGAACTGTTACTGTCCAGTTTATTTACAGCAAGCAGGGTACCAAGATGGTTGCATGTTCCTCAACTGAACCGTGTGCACATGTAACAACGTCAAACATGATACAATATGCAGTGACAAGTTAGATATTCACACAGTCATTAAACCACAGAGAGTCACTACAAGATTCAACAGCAGTTCATAGTGTCTGTGTTGTGTGAACATGAGGTACCTATGGAGTGTATCCATAAATCTGGTATTTGTGTGATGATGCTACTTCAGGAAATAACATATATGCGCTCAGATTTAAATAGTATGTACATACAGCACAGTTACGGAGACTAACATTATTATTTATATCCATCCTGAAGGGGTTTGTTTCTCTATAACAACCTGCTCACTCTACATTATCCTGCTCATTACACTCTATAAATTGCCTCTGAAAAAAAAAAAATGCCCTCAGTGGTTGAACAAGCCTAAATCTGTGGCCTGATCAGCGGAGAGTCGATAAAAACTTTTATTTATAATTCACATTAAACATTTACAGTAAAATGAGACGGAGGAATGAGACTTAACCGGTGTAAAAGTGTTTTTTTTCCATGTTTTTCTCATGCTGTGGCCCTGGATGTGACAAGACCTGTGGACAACATGTTTATAATTAGAAGTTGTCATAATTACCATACACTGCTTTACGAGAGCGATCGGCCACTGTCGCCTGAAGACAAGAAATTCTCTGGGGAATTGTCAGCCATTAGTCATGAATGAAGGGTTTCAATCACTGCTCTCTTTTTATTTTTCTGAAGCAGTAGCATAATGGAAAGGTACAAATCATCAGCTCTGGTCAGAGCGGCGTCTCTAGCAACGGCCTGTTATACAGAAATAACAGATCTTAGAATGCAGTGATCGACCAGTCAGAATACAGTATTTAATAGAACTGTGAAATAATAAGAAGTCATGGATATGTGTTCAAACATATAGTACAGATAATGCACATAGTAACAGAGCAGTTGAAATAAAAGAAACCATATTTTATTAGAGGCTTGTGACATTGATACAGGTCAACTCCACCACATAGTCAATGACAAGCAGATTTGTAACTGGTGAATGGTATTTAGCCTGCGATAGGTCTCAGAAGCAGTGATTGGTGCTTAAAACAAAACCCCAGAGCCGTTCGAAGCTCAAATAAGTTCATGTGCACCAAGTTGTGCCCGTATGACTAATAAAGGCTGTATGTTTTTGAGATGAATTTGTCTGTCTGTGTGCTAAATGTTGCATTAAATCTATCTGATATCTGCTCTGTAATGCCACGCCAGAACAATGACTTGCTCTGAAAATGAGCCACGATGGTAAAAGATGTGCCTGGGGCGAACTAACAAAATGCTCCTTCTTCTTCTCTCCCTCCGTCTCTGTTGTACTTCCTTCTATTTCACTTCCCGTCACCCTCCCTCTTCATTCTCTCTCACCCTCTCATACATTTTTGTTTTTCTTTCTGTCTCTGTTTTCCTCTCTGTCCTCTGTAGGTTCCAGCAGTAGGTGCTCTCTGCTTCATCAACCTGGAATCCATGACTGCCACTGTTACTGCTGCTTGATTCATAGCACTGTGAGTATACTGTGTGTGTTTCTCCATCTGTGTTCCTCTCATGCCGTCATGGTCTTTTAAATGGTTGTTTAGTTAGTCCATGCAGCATGCACACTCGAATTAATGACTTACCAAACCCTGTGCAGTAGATGCCTCTCTGTGGCTTTATTTGCGAGACTGTTTTGAATTGCGAAGATAATTTTTTTTTTGTGACTGGTAAAGTTGATGTCAAAGGAGTCTGGTAACTCCCTGAGGACCAGAGTCATGCTGTGATTAGTCTCTCAAGCTCTGTTCATTATTCTGCTGATTCTCCTCTCTGCACTGCTACAGCGCACTCTGCTATCAGCACAGCGATACTTACTTTAAATTAAAACGTGTGTGCACAGAGCCAGTGTTCCCAGCCTGATGACTGACAGTCTGCTCCAAGCAGCACTGTTTGTCTGTTAGTGTATAATTAAAAATACTTACTCTATCTATATGTGATGTAAAGTCATGTATAATACAAGGACAGCACCCTAAATGTTTAAATAAGTCGAAAAGGTGCACTACAGCTGATGCTTGTAGTGGAACTGTGTGAATGGTGTTTGGAACATGATGAAAGCTTAATAATTTTTACATTGATCTTTGAATCAAAGAATTATTTATTTAATATTGTCAAAAGTTTAAATAATTGCATTTAAACATGAGTAAAGATTGGTTAAGACTAAGGGGCTTATGTTAACCATGCAAAGTGAATAAAAAGCACAAAGTGGGAGGTCTTCAGTGTTTCCAAGATCACCTGCTGTTTTGGTTTGTGCACGTGCAGTTGTGCAAAGTGCAAAAGCCTTGGTGAAGTGTAATATAAACCTGAGGGTGTGATGATTAATAAATACATGCATACATATATTAATAAATACATAAACACATTCACAGTGACGTCATTGCTCTGAAGCAGAGAAGCTTCTGTCCTAGCAGCTGTGGGTAAAGGAATCAGTGCACTCTGCACTCTGCTCACAGTTACAGGGAGAAGAAATGACCAAACTGTCAGGGTGCTGCTGGCCCTGGTTGTTACAGTACGCTGCCACAAGAATAAGGCCCGAAAGGTCAAAGGTTAGGAGGTAGCACAACAAGCTGTGAACCCTAACAGTTGTGTTTCTTACCTAACTGCTAGGTAGCTACTAGCTTTGTCTATCTGCAGTTGCTTCACAACAGGTGCCTGAGGAGAGGGAAAACATTCAAGCTGAAGGGGAGGGTGATAACTCACTAAGAGTGATCCCTGTCACTGAGCCATTGTCCAAATCTAAGTTTTACCTGTTCTGAGCACTTTGTTAACGACACTATCATTGACTGGTTGTCTTGCTAATGATCTTTGTTTCCATATGTCTCAGTGGCAGCTGGGTAGAGAAGCAGCCATCTGTGTGGCTGTGTCTCAACACTCCTGAGTCTGAGTCTGTGCTCAGGCTCCACACACAGATGTTACTGTGTGTAATAACAGTAGATACTGTGTGTGCTGTACTTGACCTTTTACAAAGGAACACCAAAGAGCTCTTTTCTCTTTGTCTTTGTCTTAAACACAGTAGAGCTGAACAACATCTTGTGCTTTTCTTCTTTTTTAATAAATCAGGACTTTAATGGGAATACATGAGGGAGAGAAGTGCTACAAGGGAAAGAAAGCCTTTACTGTAGTTAAAGGAAGTTGTGCCATATTTTGCAGAAAATAACAGAGATTTTAAAAAAAAAGTAGCCCTGATCAATATTGTGAGGATTGCCATCATTCTTGAGACTTCCCTGGTGGGGCTGATGATTGCACATGTGTACAATGCGATACTGCGGCTGAAACTACATATTTTTCATCCCACCATCACACCAATGAGAAAAAAAACATGTAAATGTAGCGAGCAGCAATCACTGGCCGGCAGCGCAACTCCTCCTCACAACCAGGAAGTGTATGAAATCTTATTTTTGAAAGGTTTCTTTTTTAATGAGACTTGTCAGGCTGGATTTCACACACATGCACCGACTCAGATGGTTTGGGGCTGGTTGGAGGAGTCGAGGAGGATGAAATGCCTGCTCAGGCTAAGGCAGAGGTACTGTACTTTTTTTTATGAGCTGCCACACAAAGCACACACACACACACACCTCACTGTGTCTTTGAAGGCTTTCTGACTCCCAGGCAGCTGCTGGTCTTTGTCCCTGGTCTGTGCATTTTACCTGGAGCTAATGGTAGGATAGGACGCCAGCATTAACATGCTCCCTCTGCCTCCTCCGGTATCCATTAGTTTCTGTTGCTTTCAGTTTGTTTTGCACTTGGCAGTGAGGAGCGGGGGGGGTGTTGTGTTCGCTGTAATTGGATGATGTGGTGTTGCCTTCCAAGCTCCTGATGCCAGCAGTCGTTTCTTGGCCCACACCGCTCATCACCTTGCTCAAAGCCACTAAAAGAAATGATTGTGTCTGTCCAAAACAGAAATACAGTCAACTACGGTGGCCTGGTTGGACATGTTTGTTTGCAACGCTGCCTGGGTGGACGTCTCCTCTCGCGTGACCCTTCCTTAAATGTCTACTTGCGTTCTTTTATGATGTAAGTCAGACTCACACAGCTGTGAACATTTGTCAGTCTGGGGTTGATCTTTTTTTTTAACTGGCTGTCAAGCTCTAAGACACAAGTGATGCCAACTACTCGACCTTTAATATAGTCCAAACTCTTTAAGCAGCACAGTGAATGTAATGTCTCATATCTTCCTGTTGAGATTTTTTGTTTTCATCAAAGTCCCATTTTAAAAACTAACCTCCCGATTTCATACAACGCTAAAAGACAGCTGTGAATGTTTTCCAAACCAGAGCCAGATTTTTGGATTAACATAGCCATCCTCCAGAGAGCACAGTGAGCAGGCAGAGAAACAGACAAAGCCGTGGTTAAATCATTAGTGCAATAACCCTGTCCCCCATTACCATCAGCCTAACACAGTCCAACAGCACCATGGGAAAAAGGGAGGAGAATTCCTCCGCTCACATAAACCACACTTTCTTTTTACTGGTGGTAATTGCAAACCGTTATCGAGTGTGTTCTTTCTGTCTGAGCTGAACATTGTAGCAGAAACAGACGATTGTTCTTGGAAGAAAGTAGGACAAGTTTCCAGCAGCTTCAGATTTGTCTTGAGGCAGTTTCTCTCTTTTGTATCTTCCTATATATTCTGCCTATGCATTCATTTTCTCATACTGGTACCCCCAGAGGACTAATGGCTGGATTGGCTTTGTACATTATTATTCCAAAAATACCAAGATATCATCTTTACAGCAAATCTGATCTGAACAGACAATGCACTCGGTTTTAAAATTCAATCTAGTTCTGACAGTCTGTCAAGGCATCGCATTATTATTTTTTAACCAAACGACTGACTTTCCCTCGTACGCATTGCAATTTTTAGATCTTGAACTGAGCGAAAAGCAAAGCAGTTGACAGAAGGAACCATGAAATATTAAAAATACTAACACAATAGAAGTATATTTGTTGACAGGAAGTGAACAGGCTGCCTTTACTGGTGCAGGCATCTAGAGCAGGGAGCTTTGGCAAGTGTGTGTTGAGTGTGATGCACAGTTACAGAGCCAAAAGACTTCTTCTGTCATCCCAACTGGTTGTTGTCGACTGTACTTTACTGGCATCCCAGTAACATCCAGCTCCAAGTGTGATGCTACGCTAC